>JAVQJG010283958.1:0-15844 GCA_036024015.1 Craterocephalus amniculus | reverse complement strand
AGCCAGAATCTGGCTCCGACCGACTTGGGACTCGAACCGGCTTCTCACTGTGAGGCCGCAGTGCTAACCACTACACCACCGTGCAGACCCAAATTCAAAACTATTTTTGCCCAAATATTTAATCCTTAAGAATATTTTTTTCCCTTTTCAGGTTGAATTTTTGAAACATACAAAAATAAATCAACCACCAAGCAACCTTCTACAAAAAAGTGTGGTAATTGATTAAATGTATGCACTTTAGTGTGCTGTTAACCACTCATAAGCACATACTGGAGCTTTATATCCAGTATGTAATCAGTTCTTAACATGACCACTGATGCATAATGATTGTGGTGTAAAACTGGATTTAGTATTTTGGCAGTTTTGCAAGACCATTACAGTACTCAGAAGCAAAGGTGGAGCCAATGCAAAAACACGTGGGCTTGATGGCAGATTGGCTGGTCAAATGGTTGTTCTGTTAGCCTGCAGTAATCCAGTGCAGTTCCCCTGTCTTAGCAGCCCTCCATCTGTCATTGGAAAACCGCACTGGTTTCCCAGGTGGGAGCATTGTGTCAGCCTGGCAGGGTCATTACAGCAGGGCCTGGGAGTGCCACTCATGCAGCTTGCTCTTATGCAGTCCCTGCCCAGCTCTAACCCCTGCCAGGTAGCAAGATCTCACACAGACCTAATGTATTCACACTAATTAAACTGTGCCAGGCACCACAAGCGCCCAGCTGTTATAGAAATAGAACGACCAACTGCTTGTATCGGAAGATGGCAATGTCATGGACTGACCCCCAAAACCACCTGGATTACCTGGAGTCATGATATCCATCTAAATATCAGCAAACAAAGTCTTTTTATAGGTTTTTTCCATAGGGACTTTCACCTTAATTAGACATCAGAGATGGCAGGGCGCTGAAGTAAGATATGGTGAGCTGGACAGGGTTGAGATGTGAGAAGAACCCCGATAGACGTTGAATAAAACCAAACAAAAAACTTTAATTGCTGCAACTTAGTAAATGGAAACATGTCTAAATCCAAAATCAAGCAAACATTGATCATTTTAAACATTTAACAATATGAAGTCTTGTGCATCCACAAAAGTCCATTTTCATTTTGCTGAGTTATCACGGATTCTCCTCTTGATTCATATTTAAATCTGACATTGTGAGCAGGTGAAACTTTATTTTCAGCAAGTGATTTTTAAAGCAGCCTTTTGTATTAGGATGGAAAAAAACAAGTTTTTTTGCTCAAGTGGTGGAGCAGTTTGTCCAATGACTGTAAGGTTGGCGGTTTAAATCCCACTCCTTTATTCATGTGTTGTGTCCTTGGGCAAGACATTTCACCCTCCTTACCGTACGTTGGAAGCCATGTTTTTGTCATTCTGCCCCAGGGCAGCTGTGGCTACACGTGTAGCTTACCATCACAGAGTAGGAGTGAGGATGAATAATAGATACAGTGTAAGCGCTTTGAGTTCTGTCAGCAATAAAGAACAATATGAATCTGATCTTTTGTTATGGTTCACAACAAAAGATCAGTGGGTTGACTATGATAAGTACTATGGTGGGCCTTGATAATCAAATAGACTTGACTAACTGATCATCAAAAAGTGTCAGCAGCACTGTGATGGCACAAGTCTTGGCAGTTTGTTAGTCTGTAGCATGTTAATATGTGGCAAGTTGGAAAGACATCAGTAATTGTTATGAAGCGGCAATGATTGCTGCCTTCAATATGAGATCGGTTACAGGGTTATTTCCATACAATTTTCCTTCCAGCGTTCTTCAGTGAGAAAGTCAGTTTACAAATGGAAAACTTTATATCATTATGTAAGAGTTGTAGTTCTTCCCAGGATTGGAAGTTCCATCAAGTTCATCCAAAGGTCAGACCATGCAATGCACAGAGAAACTGCAAAATATAAAAAACTGTTACATCTCAAACATACACAGCCCTGTTAGCCCTGTTTAGATTTTAAAGTTTCTGAAGTTGCAGTTGGAAAAATACAGGTTTCTCTTTAAAGGAACATGGTTGCACAAATAACTTTGGAAATTTACCTCATAACAAACCACAAGTTGTCTGGAGCAATGTCGTTTGAATAGATTATATCAAAGTGATGTAAAAAACAAAACACCATTTGGGTGTTTTGGCAGTGACAGGACCTAGTCACCTTGCAGGCATTTGTGTCGAACACGGACTATCCTGTGTATAATGAAGTCTTCTAGTCAAATGTGGCGTCTAACAGCAGAAGTTTGCTCCAAATTCAGTCATGATGAAGTATGACAATGATCCCAATCACATTGGTGAATTAAATGTATCTGCTATGAATAAATAAATAAATTCAAATAAAATAAATAAAATAAAAAAAATTAATAAATAGAAAGCCTGGCTGGAAACTGGTCATGTGATCTCAGAGAGCTGTGCATACAGTAAACGAAAACCCCAAAACTTTATTTGACTGAAGCAACAGCCCCAAATCTATACAACCTTAAAATTGGATAAAAAGCAACATTAAGTTTGTGACTGTCTACAACTCTTACTAAATAGAAATGAAGTAGCAGAGGACGCCAAAACATCCATTTATTTCATGTGTCATGATGAAAGTAACTGTACTTATTTCATCCCAGATGATACATTATGTCACAAAAACTTTGATACTTGATTTTTGGCTCCAGCCATGTAAGCTGAACTTCATGATGTGTGTTTATGTTATCCATGCTGGGAGGCGATTAGGAGCAGCAGCTGTGTGTTTGCCAGACGTACACACAGATGAGGAGAGCTGAACGCTGTAGTCCAATATGTTAGATTGCTTATTAGTGAATTCCTTCCAGAAGTGTTGTGTGGCTGGACAGTGCCAGATTGCACACAAGTAATCATTGAAAGTGTTCAGGGAACAAAGTGAGCAGGTGTTTGATTGTGAGAGACACATTTGAGACAGATTTGAATCCAGAAGTTGGCAGCAGGCGTGATTGATAGTTATCTATCCCATTTTGTGTTCAAACGAAAACTGAAAGGGTTTGTCTGTGTTGTGGAAAGGATTTAGTTGATAATTTTCAAAGCTGAACTATGTGTGCTTGCAGTCTGTGTTGTGTATATTTTTGTGTAATCTATTTGTACTTGATTAAGAAATTACTTAGGACCTTTTTTAATGCATAGATTTATGTTATGGACTCATTTGTATTTTTTTTTTGTCTTCTTTTAAATATTTCCAGATCTTTTATTAATGCATATTTATCATATGACAAACTGGAAGACAAACATTTATATACTAATTATGTAAAATAATCAAAACAAATGTGGGTTAATGTAATTGTATATTTCCTCCACTACATGAATCTGATAAACTGCAATCTTTATTTAATAAATTTGTCTAATCTCTACACAAATTTTTTAAACACTATTTCAGTTTCAATGTTTATATTTCAGTTGGTTGTAAAACAGTGCTGGATATGCTGCCACTGATTTGCCTTTGAACACTTTCCCAATGATAGTCTTACCACATATCGCGGCTGACCCACAAGCCCCTGCCTGCCAATTTGCATAAATCATAGTCTAGATCTGACAGTTACTAGGCAGCACGGGCAGGGAGATGCGCAACCTCATGCAGAAACCAGGCCACCAACCCAGAGAATGGGAGGCTTTCCTGCCAGAGTTACAAATGTGTTCAGAGCCTACACTAACTACCTCTTCTTGTCTGAGTGGTGTGTTTGTGGTTGTGTGTGTCCGTGCATATATGCATCTTTTCCCATTATAGATACCGCCCCTTTCTGACATGACAAATAAAGCCACGGTCTTGATTCAATGACAAAAATATCATACAGCAGAGCCAAAAAAGCAGATCCAACACACAAGTGAACTGAGATAATACTAGGATGGTACCAGAGCATAGTAGCAGTGTGAAGTGTTCTGAACCATGACACCAGGTAAATAAGCAGAGTGCATTCCACTGAACCCTCTCAGATCAGGCAGTGACCCAAGGAAACCATCATACTTTCATTAATCTGCTTGAAAAAGACTTCATCCACCCAGTCCTAACAGGGTCAATCATGTGTGGACACAGAGATGATAATTAAAGGAGGACTAGTTCAACCAAGCGGGAAAAATAAGTTGAATATTATGTTTGCAACATTTTCATTTATGTAATTAAAAGATGTCCTGATATCACATTTACACTACATGATTATTGCGGCCTGAAACATTATCATTATCACAATGTTAATAGACAATTGCAAAAGTATTGATTGGTATCAGACTAATTCAGCTCTGGTATTTTTAGTTTTTTACCCTTTTTGAGAAATGTAATTTTAATAGAAGACAAAGAACTTACAAAGAACAAGATTTTGCTCACTAAACTTGTACCACTAATCTATGGCTCTCAACTTTGTGTTCTGTGGCATTGTTCTGCATCAAAGCTGGAAATACACTGTTGATAGAAACATTGCAGTATTTGATTTGATGGCAGATCACAGAGCACCTCCCAGCTTTGAAATCCCTCAAAGCTTAGGGATGGGCCAAGACTATGAGCACAGGTTGATATTAAAACGCTGTGATCATGACACCTGTGATGTCATTTGAATCAACAATTATCCGACAAAAATGAACACGAATGACTCTTATGAGGTCGGCTGTGTTGATGATACCAACCCGTGATACTTGACACAAAAATGTCAGGTGACGCTAAAGGACCGTGTTTGCAAGTTTAATGAGCTTCTGAGTGCTTGAGTGGGCGCATTTGGAGACACCGCAGGGCTCAAGATGGTTCTCATTCGTCCCTCCAATTAGACATGAGTCGAGGCTTTCTGTACTATGATGCCGATCTAAAGTGACAGTCAGAAAACAACATGGCGGGAACTGAGGAGATGAAAGATGGAAGTCAGCCGGAGCGTGACAGACCAGTCGTTTCCCAGAGTACAGCCATGACAGTTACGTCGGTGAGGATCAAGTAAAAAGAGAACATTTACTACAGTTCTTCTCATCAGAAAATCATGGATTATATATCTACAGGAAAACCGGGTAATCTGTAATATGATGGAATCATGCAGGGACAAGAATTCCCTTTCTGCTGCAGATGCCTTGCGGTCTTGTGTTATGCCGTGATGACATTGCAGCTGTTTACACATCCCCTACTGAGAACCATTCTTATTGCAACACTCGGCTCACGGATTGCATGATGCTGCGTGCATCCATGAGAATAGCATGTAAAAAGGAAATCAAACAAGGTGCAAAGCGAAATATAAATATCCGCCACTTTGATGTTGTGATTTGTCTTTAGAGAAGCGCGTATAGGCAAGTGTAGCCGTTCATCCTGCCCCTTCTCGCACATTACACACCTCTGTCGGCACGAATAGAGCGAGTCTATGATCACATTTCTTCTCGGGATGAGTGGCACATTCTTTACATTTATCTGCAATTTCAACTGATCAAAATCTTATCTGGATGCGGGCGCAATCCCAGAGAGGTTGTTCGTCTCCTTCAGAGGATGCTTGTACACCAATCAGGATTCAGGTGGAAACATTTAGTTGTGGTCTGACAAAACCCCCGCACTTCAAAAGCACTTTTGATGTCTCCCCTCTGTTTTTTCAGGCCACTCATGCATCAGTACTTTTGTGAAAAACAGACTGCGAGACAATATTAGAAACGATGCCTGCAGGCAGTTCTTTGAAGCTGAACGCCAGAGCCGGTCGGCCAGTCAGTCCATTGATAGCGTGCTACTCTCCTCTCCCCCACAAGTTTGTATGATGCTGGTTTTCATGCCCGGCTAGAGGGAATACAAAACAGCTTCTTCCTCCAACCCTTGTCAGAAGCAATGTTAAATCTTAATATCCCCGCCTAGGCTTCTGTAGAAGCCAGTGAAAGTCTTACAGTCATTTGCTCAACAGACCATGTAACATTTGGCATAAAGCAACTAAAGTAGCTCACAATGTACTCATTTCAAGTTAATATAACCACTGTCAAAGACTATCCCGGTGCCTCAAGTCCTCTGAAGCTTTAAGTAAATATTCATGATGGCATGGGTTCACATTCCACATGCTTGCTCTTTTCTCACTGCGTTTCTTAAGTGCAGTCAAATACGTGAGAAAGCAGAAACAACCGAAAGCAGCCCAAAAGCAATATCCTGTTCAGTGAGTAATGTTGCCCTGGCAGCAAACATAAACCCCACTGTGACAATGCCACAATCACAACGCGGCTCCTTTTCATTTTGTTTGATCAGGTTTCATGTTAAGTTTTTGCATCATGTCTGGGATTCTCGGTTGAACCTCGCTGGGAATAAACATCACCGCTGGGATGCTAATCATAGCTGTTGCTCTTGGAATAGCTGCACCAGGAGGCATGAAATCATGCATACGTTACAGCTGCCATTAGGGATTACCAAGGTGCTCTATTTTAATGCCATCTGTCCTATAAACACACAGGGGGAAGCGCTTTAAGTAAGTGCTCCTCTTGTAATGACTGATAATTTGCATCTAGCGAACATATAATACAGACACCGGCCTTTGGAGACAATTACTGCTATCTTTTATTTACATGATGTCAGAGCGGGAGCATGTAAACATGTGGTTGTCGCGTGTCATGAAACTATTTACAATCTGATTAAGGAAAAGTTTGTGGTTTCTGATGAAAAGGCAGGTGAGAGCTGAGGTCAGTTTTCCAACCTGAAGGTTTAAAGCACTAAACAAGCAATTCCTGTCAACTTCACTAGACGTCTTGCTTCCTGGTATCCATATTTCATAGACACTTCCAACCATTTATCCTGCTCTCTTATGCCCTTCCATCCCTTTTTTTAATGCTTGTGCAGTTGACTGCACAACAGGGAACTGCTTTTTTTCTGGGTCCCTCTTAAATATTAATGTGCTTCTCAGCACATCGCCTAATCCATCTACACAACTCCAACAACTGACACAGTGGCAATTTGCTCTCTATGAGATGCAACTTTCACATTATCAGGAGCTGATCCATTTTAGCCAAGGGCCTGTTGCACAAAAGTAGGATTTAGACATCTACAATGAGTAAGTAAGCTGGGCTCATCCAATCCGAAACAAGGGTCCAGGCTTAATCGGCTGCACAAAGCGAAAGCCAGGATGAGCAGACATGGATTCATCAAGCCAGGTGAAACCTATCCTGGGTATGCGTGCAGTTGTGGCTTCCACAAATACACCTTGATGTGTTTGTAGTAATGCAATGCAATCCTGCAGGTAAAAGGGATACAGGTGTGAGTGAAATACTGTAAACATCTGTGTCTGGTTAATAAAGCTTCTCCACATGCCTTCATAGGATTTTTTGAAATAAGATTGCCCATTAATAAGAAAAAATTATAGAACAAGTATTAACAACACGGCCCCCTACCTTACTGTTCGTGGAATGTGGGTGTTTTGTCAAAAGTCATGTATAAAAGACACAGGTAGCATGTCTGAGTGGGTTGGATGAAATGCTTCTGAAATGTTACAACACCTGGCACAGTATACTGGTGCAAACCGGTGCATACTGGTGCACTCTGCTGAGACAGTTTGAGCTCATTATGCACAAAACTGCCCAATTGCTGGGCTGAATTTCTGTGTTGTTCAATAATCCTCATTTAGTCTGAAGTGAGCTTTCTCTATCAGCCTTTACAACCATTACAAAAAAACATTACAAAATGCTAAATTACACAAAAAATATACAAGTTAAAAACACTATTTTTAGGGATTTGGCTTATTATCTAGAAAGCATGAAAAAGGCTGAATATGAGCTCTCACATGAAACACTTATATGTATCATTATGTTTGTCCAAAAAATCTACCTTTAGTTGTCCCAGCCATTTAGAATGAACAAGAAAATGAGAAAACAAGGTTGGGCCAATACTTTTTTCTAAAACTGTCTATGGAGGGAGTGTTCATTATCTAATGACTGCAAAATCATCCAAAATGTATCTCAAACTATTGCAATTAATGATCACAAGGGTTTAAATAATGACAGTGGGTCTGGTTTAATGCAATAACAACACGTAGCGGGCAGGGAAATTAATACTGGTTTCCATTTGTGGTGACTGCTGACTGTAATATGGGATGAGACTAAACAGGCTAACTCCCCAGAATAAATCTCCATGGTAATTTGTGCCATATCATTTCCTACATTCCCTATCCTGCTTTTGTGCAAATGGATCACAGATAAGTTGAACCAGAATGGCCAACATGTCCTGGCTTAATACCTTATCTTGGTTTTGTGCGACAGGCCCCCGGTTTTAGAAACCTGTGGTAAAAGACTGGCAACTGGTTCAAGTTCACAACTTGCAAGGTAACAGTGTCTCTAAGTAAAATGATTGAAACATAAAAAAATGTTCATTCTTATTGTAACAATTATTGCATAATAAATAAGGAGAAAGATGTCACAGCGTGGTAAACAGGTAAAACCAGATACAATTAATAAGCTAACATGCTAAAATGCTTACAGTGTGCTGCCACTGTTAGTAATGCAGTTTAGCATACAATTGAATTTGTTTGTTGGCAACATCTTTTTTTTTCCAAGTCATCTTTAATCTGAAAACAAATCTAGCAAGACCTCATCACAGATTGTTGTTTGATAAACTAAAACAAGTGGCTGATAGCAACAGTATCAGTGTCCGGTGTACATTCATCAGCCACTTTATCATCTTCATCTTGCAGGTACTGGGTTGAACTTGAACCATCTTTTACCTTTAAAACCGCCTTGATTCTTCATGGCATGGACTCATCAAGGTATTAAAAACGATCCTCGGAGATTTCGGTTCATATCAACATGATAGCTTCAGAGAGTTTCTGCAAATTTGTCAGCTTCACATCCAAGATGAGAATCTCCTGTTCCACCACATCCCAAAGATGTTCCGAAGATCTGGTGACTGCAGGCCACTGAGCTCATTGTCATGTTCAAGAAGCCAGTTTGAGATGATTTGAGCTTTGCGACGTTATAAATTATTTTGCTTGAAGTAACCGCCAGAAGATGGTGCAATGTGTTCATAAAAAGATGAACATGGTCAGCAACAACACTCAGTTAGGCCGTGGTGTTTAAACAACACTCATGCCCTGAAGAGTGTCAAAAAGAGATTCCCCTCACCATAATAATACTGCCAGCAGCCTGACGCACTGATTTAAAGTAAAATGGATGCATGTTTTTATTCTGTTTATAACAAACTCTGACCTTACCATCTGAATGTTGCATCTTATAATCTGCAGTTCTGGGGAGGCTATGTGAATTATAGCCTCTGTTTCCTGTTAGCTGACAGAAGTGATACCTGGTGTGGTCTCCTGCTGCTGTCGCCCATCTGCTTCAAGGTTGGACATGTTGTGTATTCAGAGGTGGTATTCTGCATACCTTGGTTGGAACCAATGCCTATTTCACTTACTATTGCCTGTTGAGCAACCTGAACCACTTTGCCCGTGCTTGGCTGACCTCTGAAAACAGTGAGGCATTTGGTTCAGTCAACTGCTGCTCACTGGATATTTTCTCTTTTCTGGACCACCTCTTTAAAATGAAAAACAATCCTAGTAGATGAGCATTTTCTGAAATACTCAGACCAGCTTATCTGGCACCGACAACCATGCCACATTCAAAGTGACTTAAATCCTTTTTCTACCTCATTCCGATGCTCAGTTTGACCTTCAGCAAGCTGTCTCAGCCTAATGTTAATGCTCCACAGACTGCTGGTTTAGAAGTCTCTGCTGAATTGTGTAATAATTCTGACCCGTGTTTTATTGATAAAGTTGCCACCACGAGGGCCCTCATCTCCCGTCCTGGCTGTGATCCTTCTGTCTGAGTTCCTCGCTCTGCTGCGTTCAATCAGTTTGAGCCTGTGACTCCATCATTTTTAGAGGATGTGGTTGCTCATAATAAGGCTTCTGGCTCCCCCTGTGATGCTTTTCCACAGAAACTGTTTAGAGAAGTCTTTTCTACTTTTGGGCACTTGGTTCTAGCCATTTTTAACAGTAGTCTGCCATCTGGTGTGATTCCTGCTGATTTCAAACTCACAGTAGTGAAGATACAGAAACCTAGTTTTGATCATACTGTGTTGGGTCATTTCAGGCCAAAGTCCATGTTTCTGATTTGATCTAAAACCAAAAAGGTTAAATCCTGGAGGAAATTGTGCATTTAAAGCCAATTTTTTTTCTTGATGGGCAAGGCATCCTGGTTCAGTGTGGATTTAAATCCATTCATACCTTAAAGTCAGCACTGTTGAGGGTTTGTAACAACATTCTTTTGGCATGCAAATCTGTTGACCATGTAATCCTTGTCTTTCTGGACCTAACTTGTGCTTTTGATACATAAGTTACTTAAGTTGGCATTCTTGGCAGTTACGGAGTAGTTTAGGTCCCGGAATCTTGCTGAAAGAATATTTTTCCCCAGCGAAAAAATATTTGGGCTTTTGGTTTTTTCACTGTATCCTCTTACCCTAGGGTCTATCCTCACAAGACATGGCATCTCTTTCCATAGTTATGCAAACGACTGACACGTTTATCTGCCATTAAGGCATGAGCTGCCTGGTCAATTAAACTTCCTTGCTTGTCTTGAAGATATTAAAGCACAGAATATATCCTTAAACCTTTTAAACTTAAATGAAAAGAAGGCAGATGTAACTGAGTTTGGACCAAGTGCCGTCATGTGAGATGGCCCTTTCTGAGATGGGTCCCCCCAGCCACAGTTGTAATTCTTGGTTTTAGAATGGACAGGGACTTTAAGTCAGACAGTGAAGTTAATGCTTTTATCATTCAAGGAAATTGGTAAAGGTTAAACTTTTTCATCCTAGGCAGTAGATGAAGACACTAATCCATGCATTTTTATCATTATGGCTGGATTGCTGTATTTCATTCCATCTTTGAGTAAGTCCGTCCTTATTCACACGTCTGCAGCTGGTTCAGAATGCTGCCATAAGGCTTTTAACAGTAACCTCAAAAAGTGAGCACATAACTCCAGGGCAGGCCGATCTTCACTATACTGGCTCCTTTTGCACTTTAGAGTGCATTTTAAAATCCTTAGGTTTGCTTTTAAAGCTTTAAATGGTTTTGTCCCACCTTATTGATCTGAGCTGCTCCTCTGTTATACTCCTACACGGTACCTCAGATCAGCTGTTCCCAGTTGTCCCAAGTCTGAAGCAGAAGCAGAAGGGACAGACCGACTTTTGCACATTCAGCCGTCCCCCTCACTGTTCATTTTTAAGACATCTTAACTTGAGACTTGATCCTATTTAGTTTCTAAATAAGTTTCTATTTAGGTTCTTATTGCTTGTATCTGGATTTTATTTAATATGTTTATTGTGTTTGTTTATTCTTATCAAACTTAAATTGTTTTACATGTTATTTTTATTCTTTTATTTTGTCTCACTCATGGCTGGTGTTAAAGCGTATTATAAATAAATTGATGATAATGATGTCTCCATGTCTAAGTGTAGTGACTTTCTGCCATGTGATTGGGAGATAAGATTAGCGGTGAGTTTATAGTAGACATTAAGGTTGTTATACTGGATTCTTGTCATAGATGACCCCAAAAGTCATCTTCTGTCGTCAAAAATATAAACATCAGTACCTACGGATTTTTGTGTAACATTGGTTTGAATTACATTGTCCTCAGCCACCCCAGCTGCCACCTTGTATCTCTTTAGCAGTCAACTGGAGCTCACATTGAGGCAGTAGTAGATGCACGATGTCCTCCTCTGTGTGTTGGGGTCTCCTATACAGCCTCTGACAGAGGTAAGGTCAGAGCCTATTGATTTTACCAATGCTCAATAAGGGAGCAGGCAGCTCAGTAGAGAGGAGAGCAATGTAGAGTTAGTGCAAAGAAACATGGCCTGAGCTCAGTTACAGTGTCTGCTACAACCATTTCATGTAGGTGTGCTATAATGAAAAAGCAATACAAGGGATCTCTTTATGATTGGCTTTCCACCTGGATGCTTTCATCCATTTTATCACTCAGATCAGCAATCACCTTGGAGAAAAAGGCAACAGAAATGGGGAGGCTTTCACTGCAGCAGCATCATACTCTTCACGGCGCTCTGCAGTATGGGCGGAAGAGAAAGTGGGGCATGGGGGTCTTTAATGTGCAGGGTGGAATTATATATCCTTTTAATCATACTCCCCCACCCAGCAGCAGTTTAGGATGAGAGTGACAGAGAGCCAACACAAAGCTAATTCCGCTCCTGTCACATCCGATCGTCTCTTACCTCGCAAATGAGCAGCAGTAATGACACTCGCCTGATGGCCCATGTTCATGCACATTTATAGGGATAATGTTTGATAGAAATCAATCTGTGATAATATGGTGGATGAGAGCGCAGAGGTGATTTTCCAGAGATGGGTTTTGTCTGGTGTGAATGGGTCAGGCTATGTGGATGTCTCATTTGGCTCAAACCAACTTGCAAGAAAAAGAAGGAAATGTTGTTTAGCATGCTTGACATTGGACAATTAAACATATTGCAGAAATACAACATAATACTGTTCTTGTCTAATGGAAAAACGTGGTAAAAAAAATTTGTAGTCCACTTTTCCCAAAGTGTTGGAATAATTTGTAAACGAAAGGAGTAATAGTTAGATTTTTTTTTATATTTTATCTATATAAGACGGCAGGAACATGCTTTCAAAGGGTTGGGGAAGTGGCAACAAGAAACAGGAACTGTTGTAAAATGCTGAAATGACCAGGTTACGTGGGAGGTTAGTAATATGACTGGGTATAAAAAGAGCTGATCAAAGAAGAAGTAGCTTAAAACACACAGACAGACCAAGTAGGTCCACCACAACCAGCACAAGTACACACAGTCACTGAGAGGATGTATCTGAAAATATAATGCCAGCCATACACAAAAGTGAACAAGAGCACAGCAAAACTGCTAATAATCAGACTGCATTTCTTACTGTAAGCTTTCATCATCCTCTACGGTATCATCCCTCTATATAGTAAAGTATTTCTTGACCGGGCTTGAGGCAACTATATGTAACCATGTCCTCACATTTAACAGGGCTTTGCACTGAGTGCAGAGAGAGGGAATAACAACATCTAACAATCTGATCCAACAGCAAACCTGAGATGAAGGACGCGGAGCAAAGGGTTCACAGGTTGTAGGGCAGGCTGCAGGAACCTGCAAACACCCAACATATTATATGAGAAATGATGAAATACGTCATGACAGTAGATGAAGAGCTACGCCCTCTGTAAAAAATGACACGCAAAAATCATTTTTATATTCCATAAATCCGGAATTTGAATATTAGAGTAAAAGCTTGTCCTGTTATTTAGACTGTAGGACAGACAACAGAAACCTGCATACTTTCTTAACATTGGAAAAGAAATATGGAGAATAATTTCTTTCTGTTCTTGTCTAAAATCCGTTTTGCTGTATTGCACAAGTAGTGTGGTTTATTTTAGCCAGCTAGTGTAATAAGGATCAAAGATGGATGGTTGACCATAGCCTGTACCTTTTATTTCCTTTGATGCATGTTTTCCTGAGTAAATTATCATTTTGCCTCTAAAAGAGCTACATATGTGCTGACCTGTGCTGTTTACTGTTGTCGGGCATTGTGCATAAACTGATGCAAAGGTGACTTCTGGGCTTAATGGCAAAGTCTGCCACTGTGAAGGAGACAGTTTTGAATGGAAGACAGTTCTTGACTTTTCCAGAGAGAGTCTAGTGAAACAGCCACTGCTGTGAGTGAAACAAATCACTTCATCGGTTTAGTTGTCATCTTTTGACAACAGCTATGAGTGAATACAAGCTTTTACTGCAAGCATGGATGGGCTCAAATAAAATCTGTCAAGTGGTTCCATAAATGAATAATTTAATTCTTTAAAAAAGTCATGGATATCGTTATTTGCGTCATACTCCGTTGATAAATTTATAGACATAACAGATCCTCTGGGTCATTTATTTGACCAATATATTCATTGGCCAGGCATTTTCCAAATACCAGATAATTTCGTCAAATTCCTTCAAACATCACTTCTATTTATTCAAAAGCACTTTCAATGTGATAAACGAATGCATTACCTCCCACGAATCCAAAACGTTTCTAACTTTATTCTAGGGATATTAGATGCACATGGACAAATTTATAGATTCAATTTATGAACACAAAGTCGCCAAAGGCACAAGCCTTGCTTGTTTTTTTAAAAAAAAACTTTTTCTTTTCTTCTTTTTCAATCAATGAAACAAATTTGTGCTTTAGACATAGCATCATGCTGCTCCTAAAGTACCAATATGACTGTGGTGCATGGTTTTCCAATAGCAGTCAAAAACCAAATTGTCTCGGTCTCTCTCAGCGCACAGTGCTTTGATATATGTCGTCCAACTGTAATAGACTTTATTCCTTGTAAGATGAAACAGGGTTGTGTTTGGGCTGCACACAACTGAGTTATTCAGCCATTTTTCAGCTCATGCACATTTGCACATTCCTCCACTCATTGGTATTCCTGTTCATAATACCCTCCTCAATCAGCAGCGGAGGAGCTCTGATTAATGGCAACTGTGCGAGCAATCTCCCTGTGATTCATTAAACACGACTGGCATGTATAAAAAGGAAGATTTGCTCATATTGCAATTTAGATCCCGTAATATGTTCTGTCGCTGGAAAAATTTATAATTCATGGTGTTGTTAGTGGCTCTCAGCATATCCGCTTTTATAGAGCCGGTGAAATTAATGAAAAAAGTTGAATTACTGATCGTCATTATGTCAGGTCATAGGAAGACTTGTGTGAATGTTTCCTGTTTATTAAAATATGGGGACTCGATTCTTTTTCCACAGGATTTTTTCCCCCCTTTCTCACAGTCCAAAGTTATTTAAATGTCTTACATCATTTTAATGATGGTTGATTTATCATGTCAATTGTGGCAGAGTTCAAATGCAGTCTCAAAGCAAAATGCTACACTTTCAATGAGCCCGGCTGATTCGCTCATCACTCATTTACAGCTGACTGAGACTTCGGCTCACTAACGAGTTTGTAAAATTCACTGAAGATTTAATAATAAACAATCACCCCCGTCATCATGTTAGACGGGGGTAACTGTCACCGGTTAAAATCAGACCTAGAGCAATTTAATCCCAATTTAGTGTGACTGTAACTCAGCAGAAAGAGCAGAAACCAACAAATACTGTAAGTCACTTACTTTTCTTAGTGGAAGGATTCAGCAGACACACGTTTCCCTCATTAATTAAAGACAAAAATCATCTTTTACCGCAGTCTCTGTCTGCGCTGCAGCGCTGCTGTCTGCCTCCTCCTGTCCTGTTGTGTAAATCATGATTTCTGCAGCTGATCAGCTTTGCTGCCGTTAGAACGTCTCTTTTGTTGCGTTTCTTTATTTTGTTATACCACAGTGGTAGACTATATCAGCAGCACATACATTTTGACAGTCAGGACTGACCCTCCTGTGACAGACAGAGGAAGTGGGTACTTGCCCGGCCGGGCATGCGGGCGATGGTTCTACTTGCCCGGCAGCGATTTTTACTTGCCCCGGGCAATCGGGCAACCATTAATGTCGGACCCTGAAGTGCTTCATAGAAACTCTTGTACCACATTCATGCAGGTGAAGAATGGTTGCCTTTCAAAAAGGTGTGCACAACATTTCTGAGTTTTGCAGATCGCATACCTCAATGAGCCAGAAAAGGACATTTCTGTTTTCTGGTATGCTTTATGGGTATCTGTTTTAAGATCTAGGAAAGCCATAACGTGGATGATTTAAACTAAACATTAAGTGCATCTTAAGGGAAGTCTAAAGGGAATAAAGTATAAAAAGCTTACAGGATACATCATCAGATACTGATTGTTTTTTTTTTTGTCTGTTAACATCAGTTAATACAGCTTTGTGACATTTTCCCCAACCTGTTTTAAATGGTATTCCAACAGTACTCTCTCTCTCTCTCTCTCTCTCTCTCTCTCT
>JAVQJG010283957.1:0-11509 GCA_036024015.1 Craterocephalus amniculus | reverse complement strand
TCACACAAATCTCGCGATAAATGCAACTTACACAGTTTGCATGTCATGAATCACAACTATATACACAAAAAATAAATATGTTAGCTTCTAGAAACAAATATGTACAAAAACATTGCAGCGACACTTACAATCTATGTGAGGTAAAGGTGTGTGGCTGCAGACTATTCAGCCTTAGATGATAAGTCCTGCAGAAGCGATCCGATCTAAACTCTGTTGGTGCAGGCTGTGTGTCCCATTCCCTGACTGTAATTCAAAAGATGAACAGTCTAAATGTGGCTCTAGCTCATAGCATCCAGTTAGAGGTCTGCAGGAGGAATGTCTCTGAAGAATAGGAACAAAGATCAAATTAACATCTTCATGGAGTTGAACTTTTATGCTCATGATCTCACTTCTTCTTTCAATTTACCAATGTAGTGGTTTCCTTAGTCAGATCTTAATTCTTTTTTTATTTTATTGCATTGACATATATGAATATAGTTATTATAAATTTGACAAATGTGTATCATTTAATGGATTTATCTTAACTGGATAATAATTGCACTACAATGAGTTAAACTGAATTATTGTATTTTTTTAAGTTCCTTGGGATGACTTTGTCATGAGCTGACACTGTACAAATAGAGCCGCACTGAATCTTTTCATTTATCTCATAAAAAGACAATATGCTGGCTGTGCACACTGACGCCAAAGAGTGATAATCTCTGCTGTAAAATCAGAGCAACCCAGAGAGAAGAGAGTTGTGCCTAGACTTTGAGAACAATGGAAAAATCCAGCCGGAGTATTTTGATAGTAAATTAATCTAAAATGTTCCAGATGATGTCATTGTTAGAGGGAACTCTGTTACTGCTGATAATTATTGTTTAGAGTCAGCTTGCGTAGGCCATAAGTCTCCATGGTATAGTGGTCATTCTCAGTCACTCTGCACCCAGATTTGTGTGGCATGTTGTAATGTTGACGAGCAACGTGGGTCATGCCAACATTAAACACAGTAACGAAAAACAAAACAAAACTGCAAGTCATCTCACAGTTCAGCAGTTAGACCCAGTGATCCATACACAGATATAAATATATACTGCTAGTCCCTGATGAATTATGGTTCACTCTGTGATGGCTCTTTTTTCTTGTCTTTCATAAGCAGTTTGTGTTGCTTTATTTGGTTTTTAGTTTGTTCCTGCTTCCGTTTTATGCTGATCGAATGCTGCATGCTATGGGCAAAAAACCACACCAATGTATGGGAGACTGACCTAAATTAATGTTTTGCAGCTTTTTTTAGTGCAGCGCTATTAGCTTGCATGGTGCCAGTCAAGGCTTGTCACTTTGGTAGCTGACTTTTTAACCTAAACCACAAATGCTTGCTGCTTCCAACTAATAAAAGTAAAGTAAAGTAAAGATTAACAATGACAGCCATTTCACTTTTTTATTATGTAGAACTCTTGCATCAAAGAGTTTGGTATTTAGCCATCAGTGTCTCTGTCTTTTGAAGACAGTTGAGAACATACTTATACATGTATAAGAGAATATAAGCACTTAGTGTCTCATAATTCAAAGCCACAGATGTCTTGTAGCAGGCCCCTAGTTATTGTCTATAGCATTTCACTTTGTGTCCCTTTCACTGACTCAGACTACGTGCCTGAGCCCCTCTTTTGTATTCTGAAGAGGTTATGACATGAAACATGGCCCACCTGAAGAAAACAGGAAAGCAAACTTATCTGGTTTCAATGCGGGAGGAAATATTTATCTTTTCACGTGGGTTCTGCTGCATTTAAATGTGCATGTACTGCATGTGCTGATTATATTGTTATAAAACAGAAAGGGAGAAAAAACTGCAAAAATTTGGAGGAGTTGGTTATAAATTCTTCATCGCCTCCATGATAGCATCTGGTATCCTAACAGCCCCGTCGAGTCCTACACTAAATGAAATGCTTACTGTTTTTTTGGTGAAAGATGAAAATGGTATCTGATGAAATATGCGTCCAGAAATAGAGAAACTGTAAATCAAGTCAAATTTGTGTTAGGGAAGTTTTTCTCCTATCCATTTGATCATCTCATGACCAACCAGACTTTTTGCCCCTCATTGAACCACTGAGACACATCTGATCCTCTCTCCTCTCCCGATTGCCAATGTTATCACTGTTTTAAAAAAATACCATTCAATCTGAGCCAATCCAAATAGTAGCATCAGAGCTATGGCAGTCTTAACGTGTCTTTTGAGAACACTCCTTTTTATTTTCCATTGTTTGTTTATTTCCCATCCTGCGCTGTGTGATACTGTATCTAAGATATTCTGGGAATCCTAGATGATATGTAGAGGAGCCTTGCAGGGACATGTCAAGGCAGACAGATAACAGAGAGGAGGAGACAGACATGGAGGTGGAATCAGAGAGAAGCACAGGCAGAACCGTTCAAGAGTGATTATGTTGTCCTATAATGCAATTATGTCTCTGTGCTGGTCTGCTCTGAGTATCCCAATGATATGGAGCCTCTTTAGCATAATGCCAACTCAAGGTACAGCTTGTTGATGGATCACTATTGGCTTCATCAGTGAGTGCTGGTCTTTGGGGAGAAGTGTTGATGAATTTCTTAGAGGATTAGTGTTCGGGGTCTGTTCTGTGGGGGTCAGAGGTCAGGATAATTACAAGCAGTAGCTAAGGCACCTTGTTTTTCTAATGCTTGTGGTTTTTGCTAATTTACGACAGATTAAAACATTTTTCTAGCTGCTAACCATACTTATACAGAATTGGATACAGAATGTTTATGACTAGAAAATATGCTTAACAGTGGAACAGTTGCCATGGAGAAGATTTTTTTGTGCCGGCATGTGCTGTAACAGTCAGTGTCATTTCTTTACTTATAAATGACTCATTTAAATGACATTAAGGTTCTAGTAAAGCATAACAAAAGATAGTACTACTTTGAATTCAGGTGAGGTTATTTCCTGGATCTCCTGGATAGTTTACTATTTGGTAAATCAGTCTGATCAATCAGGATCAGGATGTCATGTCTTGCTCCTGTAAAATAAAAAATAGAAATGACAACAGGACAAACTTAAAACTTCTCAGTGGGGAGAGTTAGACATATCTGTCTAAATGTTGTCAACTTTTTCCTTTCATAGTGACTCTTTCTCATTCATCTCATATCTTCGGGCAAAACACATAAAACACTAAAATTCTCTCGATCATCAGCTGTATGAAAAACCCAAATTGGGTATTGCTATATACGAAAAAGCTGTGGAATGTGATTAATTTAAAAGTGCTCATGTGGGTGCCTTTCATATAAATACGTTTTATTTATATGGCTCAGGCTTCCAGCTAATGACTGAACTTGTTAATATTAAACTGGCTTCTCTCTTGGTCTCTTGACATTTTTGAGACAGCCTAAACACTCTTCATACCGGTCTTTGCGACCCCTATGTTTAGCTTTTTTTTGTCCCAGTCTCTATGGTTACGGTCCACACAGTGTCCCGAAATGGAGCATGATGCTGAATGTTCCCCAGGCATTCAGGAATGTAACCTCACATCTTTGCCAGCTTGTTGCAGTCTCTGACAGAGAGTCTTGCTCCATTGAGACCCGCAGTTATCAACAAGCTCAAACAACGCTTCCTCCTGCTTGTCTGTCTTGACATATCCATCCTTGTGTGCTTAACTTGCTTACACATACTTCCTATGAACAAATGTCCTGCAGTCTTAAGCAGAAATCATTAGACAACCATCTAAACTCTGAGAGATGAGTGAGAATAGTGATAGGCAAGAGGGGCAGGAAGTGGAGATGGAATAGTCAGAATGTCCAATGTTAGCCTAAAATAACATTTATCAAGCCCAATAAAATCTTAATTTAAATTTAAAAAAAGATTTATGACAAACCGCATGATGTTTCTTAAGTCTCATATCCCTGTGGTGCTCAGCGGAACGACTGTGTTACACTTGTGGGAGTAAGATTGGATAAACAGACACGATCATCTGAGGAATACTGCTGATGCTTCCGCCCCTGGGGTTCAGGGCTGGCCCTCTTTGCTCCACTCGCCTCCAAATAAAATAAAACTCCTCCTCAGAGCCAACCTACCTTTAGTTTATTTATCAGCGGAAAAGATACTTTGGAGGAAATCAAGCTGGACACGTGTCACGATGCTATGACTCGTACATAAATCCCTCAGCTTTAAACTGTTTATATACAAAGTGATTCAGCAACTTCTTTGTCCACTTGAAGGACATTTTCTGAGTTTTTTTACTTTATGGGACATTTGTACAACTACAGTCAGAGTCACGACCGCAGTTCAGACTAAAAAAGGTCAAACCACATAGGAGGTGTGTTTTTGCATACCAAGTGTTGCTGGAGGCACAGGTCTATAACAGCAGACAATCATTTAGCAAGCCAAAAATACATTAGTCACTGCATTAGCTGTGTGAGCTTCACTTTCTTTTCCAGATATGTGTCCTTCACAAAAACATTTTTTCTCTAAAGACTGGATAGAATTTAATAAAGATTTATTTGAAAATATGTAATGTTAATGAATTAGGAGCAATATTAATTGAATACTAGTGAGGGATGTGAATGAAAAATACTGGTCACACAGAGATGTGATGAGCTACTACAGTAATACATAATCCACTGTATCATAGAAACATCTAACCTGATGTGAATACTCATGCATTCCTATCGAATCAATGAAGATGATTTTTGTGGAAATATTCAGAATATTGAGACCTGAGTTTGTGAACATGTCTTTTGTGTTTTGTGGTTTGTAGACTTGTATTTTTTGTGGACTTGGAGAAGGTGTTTGACTGTGTCCCTTTGAGGAATCTGTTGGGAGAATGGAGTACAAGACCCCTCTGTATGAGTTGTACAATCCCAGTACGATGAGTGCCAGAGCTTGGTCCAGATTGTTAACAGTATGTTTGATTAGTTTCCGGTGAGGGTTGGACTCCTCCATGGCTGTTCTTTGTCACAGGATTGGCTCTGGTGTGGTTCTGTGGGCTTTATTGGCTGTGAACACCAATCTCTAATTGGAGCGATGCACAGCATGTTGTGAAGGTGTTGGGATGAGAATAAGCACCCCCAAATCTGAGACCATGGACCTGACCTGGAAAAGGATGGAGTGTCCTCTCTGGGTTGGGAATGAGGTTCTACCCCAGGCAGAGGAGTTCAAATACTGAATGTCGGTGTCTTGTTTATGAGTGAGGGAAGAATGAAGCAGGACATCGACAGGTGTATCGCTCCGGCATCCGCAATGATGCAGACTCTGTGTCGGTCTGTCTTGGTGGAAGAGAAGCCGATTGATCTACGTTCCCACCCTCACATATGGTCAGATCTGAGAGCAGAAACCAAAACATTGTGTTTATAAGAAAAATGAGTTCCTTTGTAGGGTGACTTGGCTCTCCCTTAGAGATGGGGTGACAAACTGCAGCATCTGGGAGGGGCTTCGATGAGGTGGTGAGGGCATCTGGTCTGGTTGCCTCCTGGATGCCTCCCTGGGGCGTATTTCCGAGCACTTCCCAACGGGAGGAGATCCAGGTGAAGACCCAGGACACTCTAGAGGGTTTTGTCTCTCAGCTGGCCGGGGAACATTTTGGATTCCCCTGGGGTAGCTGGAAGAAATAACCAGGGAGAGCGAAGTCTTGGCTTCTGCTCAGGCTACTTCCCCCGTGACCCAACCCTGGATGCGTGATGGTAAATGGATGGTAAATTGATGGAGGTTGTGAAAGCTTTGGGACAGTTATGTTTTCAGTGTCCTGTTTTCAGATTGCTTTTCATTCACTCCTTTTAAATGCGTTATCATTTTCTATTTCTGTTTAGTTTTGCAGTTTTAAATGGAGTTTGCAATGGAGGGGGAGCCAGCCAGGGTTGGGGCTGGTGGTCTGACCCACTGCCTCTCCCTTATGAGACACGTCTGAGATGCCTCCCTTGGCAGTTGTCTGGCATCCTTTGCTACACAGTACAACAAACTCACATTTACACTTGGGCCAATTTACACATTTTCACTGTGGTCCTACCTTCAGTTTTGCAGAGATGAAGTTGACCTTTTCCTTTGGGGCTCAATAAATGAGTGGCAGTCATTTAGCGAGTTTTGAAATATCCACTGGTAACAAGTGGGATGGTCCCTCAACAGTATGTGCCTTGTACGGTTTTCATAAACACTTTTAAATTTTAATATTTCGAACCACAGAACAGTTTTCTATTTAGCCTTTGGGCAACAGAAGATAGTGGTGTTCATATTTCATATTTGGCATCTTCTTCGCATGACTGCTTTAAACTGTATGTGTGGATTGCATACTGTAGTGAGCTGTGTTCAGGAATTTCTGAAAGTGCCCATAAAAGTGATTTCCAATGCAGTGTTGCCTGAGCGCAGTTGAGACAAGATAAAGTACAGTTTAAAATGCTGTTTTGACAGGTCAGGCCCACTGGATGTTTTATGCTTGGTTAAGAGAGATGAGAGGTTTTAGTGAATGTATAAATGCAGAGGTGGGTGACTTGTTTTTGAGTAAGGGTGTTAAGACCGCCTCGCCTCGGTCGGTCCCTGTGGGAATGCATAAATGGAGGAGCAGAGATTGTATGCAATAACACCTGAGGCCGCTTGTGCAGTGTGTGAAGCTTTTTTCTTGTCTGTTCTCAGCAGACAGATTTCTTAAAATCTGTCCAATTCCTTCAACAAGCGTTCCCTTCACTGTTCAATGTTTTGTTTCCTCCCTTTGGAAGTCAAAGAATCTCTGTTTCCCTGTGCAAAGTTTTCTGATGCATGTTTGCTGTTGCAACACATTCAGAAGAAATGTTTTGGCATTTGACAAATTTGTGTTTGAAGCCCGAAAGGTACAGAAGAAACAAAGTGACAAGCCCCTGCATGCCACAGAGTAATATCTACTTGAGGTCTTTACTTGATTAGAAAAACAGCTCGAGGGTATGACTTTCTTCCATGTGTGTGATCTTTGGTTCTAAGGAAGGCGATAAAGCACCATTACGGATCTTTTTCAATGATCTCTGTGTGTGTGTATGTGGTTGTTATACTTTTTAGTTTTATTCTGTAAAATATGACATAAATATTAACTTTATTTTTTGTAATCCTGAAAAAAAAACCTGCTTATAAACGTATTTCAGTGCTTCTGTGTTGTCACGTTGTAATTTGCGTAATTTTCCTAAGTCAGTTCTAGAAATGACTTCTGTACAGTTACTTTGATTCCGCAGGGATTTCTGTGCAGCATAATGACTAATACACCAACTGCTGAATGGATAAATCTGATCAAATAGAGCTACAACAGGATTTTGCTGACATAGATGGAGCTTTTAGCGGTTTGGTCCTTTTTTTAACTCAATGATTCAGGATCTTCTCACTCAGCAATAATCAGTCTGCAAGTCAGTGGTTTTACAATCAATATGATGCTGACAGACGTGTGAGGATGGCAGAGGTGACAGACTGACTAACCGTTACCACATTATGCTGTTCATTACTTAGTTCCAAATGTTTCAGTGCTGGGGACAGCCATGACTGAGAGCAAGTTTTTAGGTTGTCTATCACTGACATCACGACCTCCCACAGATGTTTTAAATGAGCTCAGCTAATTAAAACTCTGGTTACGAGGATGACAAGTGTTGTTCCATACAGTGTTGGCTGCTATCCAATTAGTGGAAAATTACATGCATTTAAGTATAGAAAAAGATAAGGTAAAAACTGTAAAGATTTGCAGTTCAGTCAATTCACAGCAATCTAGTTTTGGCCCAACAAAGCCAAATTTATAGGAATCCACACTTGTCATTACAGGTGTGTGTTCTGTTCTTGTGTACTGTAATTGTGTTTGTTCTGTATAAGTCTACAGAATTTCTGAGTTTCCCTTTTGATTTTAGAGACCTGCCATAAAAGTTGATGTACTGTAGGGTTTTCCAAGAAATTTTGCACGCATGATGCCCTGAGGAGGGATTGAGTCTTGAATCTTTTGACATTTATTTCCTCATCAAAGTGACAATAACTGATTTAAACTTTTCTTTGATTTGTTAAAATTGAAACGTTTCCTAAATAGATATTTGTAGTAGTTTCTAACTGCCAAAAATGACCCCATTGAACTGAGCACAAGATTACAGAAAACGACGGATATGGAGAGTAACATGCAGCATAGCCGGGGAAGACTTGAGCCAGAGATGTTTATTTAGACTACACAGCATCCAGATGATTCCAAATTTGGCAGGACGAAGGAGTCCCTGGGAAGGTGTGATCCCACAACCTCCTGGGTGAAAGACATGTTTGCTGACCAGTCAGGTAAGGGAAATCCCTGTGGCCAAATAGCCATGGCACCTTATCATTTGGAGGCATAGTGAAAGGACCCTCGCTGCCACATCTCTGCCCATCTTTTCACTAGCACATCCTCATGCTTTACACATATACCATGGACCCACGCTTAGTGCTACATAGATCCTGCCGACACAAACAAATCATCTTTGACAGCAGGCTTTATTCACTCAACTGTAAATCAGTTCATTAGTAGTAAACCCATGATTATGTACAGTACATCTTTTACTGTACAGTACGCTGAAAGATGAGCAGTATTTCTTAAAACATCTACTTAGATCTTATTTCCATTGTATCTATCCCTGTCATTTTCAAGAATTAACCAACTTTCTTTCTCTTCAGTTTCACATCTTAAAATTGAGTTTTTCTTTGTAATGCATTGAAATCAGCTGAATGAAAAAGCAACCAATCATTTTGATTTCAAACCAATCAGAACAAGAGAAAATTGTATCTGCAGTTTTTATGCAAATCCCCAATGTTCAAATTGTGTTAGTCATGAAGTTTCCACTTTTTGCAAAAAACAAACCCATCAGCTCCCACAGCTACAGCTGCAGAAAAGAACAAACAGTCCATTAAATTTTCCCAAATGCCAGAGCTTCCCATAAAAAAAAGATATCAAGTGGGTGTTTTTCTGTACACCTGCAAACAGCTTTGAAAACATTGTAATAGATTACTGACACACTACGCTCTCCATCCACGTGTGCTGCCAACCAACACGCCCCCTCCATTCTTGTTTACAACCATCCGCACACGTCCTGCATGTTCCTGGAACAGGAAATGCACCAGAGAAATGGGGATGGATATGTGTCAACTCCTACGTAGGGTCAGCAGAGCAGACCTCCACCCTGACATAGTGCAGCTGGGTTTCCCGGCCTCGCCGCAGTGTCGTGGGGTGATAATTATCCAGCGATCAAGAAAAATAGAGGGATTGTTTCTGGGGATGACTGCATGCGTATGTGTTTGTGGGACTGGACCACGCCATGTGCTTGTCAGTTCTGGTCTCTGTGCTTGTTTGTTTTTCCTGAATGTTCCACATTGAACAAACGGAAAACAGACTGAGATGAATGCGCATTAGACATATTAGACTGGAAATGTTTTGTGCGTGAATATGTTAATGTGTTTTTTTTTCCTAGAGGGTGTCTTCTGACAGTTCTTTGCACGCACTCTATTGTTTCCATATGTGTCCTCAGGCTGCCCAGTTCAGTCTATTTTCAGGAAATTACCCCAAAAACAGAAGCGATGCTCAATTTTCATTTTCTGCTTCTGTTCTCCTTTTAGGAATGATGTCTAAAAATCTGGAGGGTTTGTTAAGGCCTGAGTCACAGCTGTCCAGGTCAGCTCTATATATCACATGTTCATTCTTTCAACACACCGCCTACAAATCTTGTGAAACATATTCCATACAACAATCTTAGATGATTCATTCTCCTTGTCTTCACTGATGAACTAGTTGTGAATCACACTCTCCCTTGTCTGGTAACTTCCTCCTCTGACTATGGAGTGAGTAAATGGTATCTGAGGGTCTCCACACACTCATGCACACACCTTCTCAAGCGAGCGGCTACAATAAGGTTCTTGTTATTTAACGGTCAATGATGCATCAGAGCTTCTCCTATATGAGTGAATCACTTCATGCCGGTAAATGCAACATTCTTTACATGTTAGCACAACTGAAGCATGTACAGTAAAGGTATAATAATGATTGAGAAGGTGGTGAAAATGAAATACAGCAAACATAGCTTAAGGCGCCTTGCTTCAGGAGGAGGTTGTGAAAGAGGTGTTAAAGTGTAATTATGGCATGGTTTTACCCAGAACTGTTTTCATCTTTGCCAGCATACTGAAAGAAACTCTCTGCAAGCTTTTCATACCTGTTCTTAAACACTGTTGTGAATCCTCCAGAAAGGATAAAGGAAAAAAGAGAAAGAAAGGAAGAAAAAAGAATTCTGTTGAATGCTAACATTTCCTTTCTCTGTGTTTCTGAAATTATTTATTGAGATAATTTTCTTCTTATAAATCAATCAGCCACTTAATTTCTTGGTTAATATAAATCCCCTTTCAAAACCCACAGAGAATTGTTAACATAAGAAAACGGACAACATTAGATATTCAAATTCCAGGAAATCTTCTGCAGCTTACCTTGTAAATTTGTATTTTACTCAGAATATTATGAATATGACTTAGGTTGTGCAGCAAAATTCTAGCCAAACAGTGGTCAGATAAATATCTCTTAATAAGTTCTTAACCTGAGTTGGTTATCACAGAACATTTCATTATGATCGTTGACACATTTTGAATTTGTCTATTGGAGTCTGATAAGTTTTGGATCAAACATCCTTTCTGTCATACTCTTTAGTACGAAACACTATATACCAGTCCTACAAGCATCAGGAGGGAAATTTATTAGACATTAGCAAGGTTAGAAAGTTATCATGATTGGAACAAAAATACTTTGTTTTATTTTTATTTTATGGCCAAAGAAGCCTTTCCTGAGCAGTAGCTAGGCAGGATAGATGGACAGAGAGAGACAGAGACAGATATGCAGACGTGCACCCCACTGAAATAGAATAGAATAGAAATCAGAACTACATAGGATGGGTTAGAAAATGTTGATGGATAAGGTTAGAATACATTATATTATAAACATGACCATCACTCATGGATTATTTTTTATATGACCACTAGATGTCACATATTCATGGAACATCATCATACAGTAGGTTGTGTCTGCTTGCATGAACATATGCCACAAAGGCACAGTGATGAGAAAGAGTCAGCCTTCTTATTAGACCAGATGGGGGCATCTATTTTTTATTGTTTATTGATTTCAAGGGCTTTTTGATGCGTACATGATACACCACTGTGTTAGAATATACTGTAACTATAACTAAGTACAGTAAAATCCATTAAAATATCTGGTGACAATTAGTATATTTTACCAGGACAAAAACCACCAACTGTGTTCACGTCTAAGCCTTGGCTAATGAAACATAAATCTAATTTTGATGATAGCTTTGGAGAGGCTAGGTGCACTGAACACAACAAAAATGCAAAGAACATGGGACATAGTACCTCTACCTTTGAGTGGTCAGTCTCATTTCAGTATTTAATCTCTGCAAGCCCCGGGGCCGGGGGGGGGGGGGGGGGGGGGGGGGGGGGGGGGGGGGGGGGGGGGGGGGGGGGGGGGGGGGGGGGGGGGGGGGGGGGGGGGGGGGGGGGGGGGGGGGGGGGGGGGGGGGGGGG
>JAVQJG010283950.1:0-17577 GCA_036024015.1 Craterocephalus amniculus | reverse complement strand
TTAATACATTTTGTTGTTAGGATAGTGAGCACAGACACTTCATTAAATATAAATCCTTAACTTTCGGAAAAACATTTCCTTCCTCAGCAATAAATACATAATTGCATATTTTAGTACCTGGGAAAAGGCAAATCCAATGTTTGACTGAATCATCCTGCCAGGAGAGTAGTGCACATTCTGGTGACAGACTGCCCTCAGGTCTCTACTCTCAGTAGAGAATAACTGAGTAATGAAAACCCAAATCAGATTTCTAAAAAATGAAAAATGGATTTTTCTACTGCACGTACAGTGTTGTGGGAGCTGTAAACATAAAACAGGTCAATTCTTGACAATCCAAATTTATTTAGCTGGTGGTTTTTTAACAAACAGGGTTTCTGTAAAAAAAATATTTACAGGCTAACAAACCACATAAGTATAAATAGCAAAAGAAGTGGGGGAGGGGAATCAATATAAAGTATAGAAGCCTGTGTCTGTGTGCAATGTGATGAAAATCCACAGAGAAGTACAAGCTAAACCACAGCCAGGAGACATCAGGATTGTAATAGTTCGCACCGTCCGGATAAAGGTAAAAGAGTAAGCTGTCCTAAAACAGGGAAGCTGTATATTATCTCTTTTAGTTCAGTGTCAGATGAATGCATTCTTCCCAGAAGGCCTGTTGGCATACATTTGATGGCTTCTTTGTTATTACCATGAGAAAACCATGAACATGCGCGAAAACCAGAACAAAGCTACTCCAGAACAAAACAGGATAGTGCTTTGTTCAGCATTCATTAGCCTGATAAACGGTAATAATCACAGTAATGATGTCTGTTCAAGGACACGTGGGAGCTAGGGAGGTGGATAAGGGGCATGGGCAGGAGGTTGCAATGAAGCAATGGGTGTTGTTAAACTGAGAGGCTGTGTAGAGTTTAGAGGGGTAGGGAGGTGGGCCAAGGCTGCTTTTACTGAGATAAGGCTGCGTCACTGCCACCGGTTACCACAGCCTCATCCCCTTCCCAACAAGACTGGCCTAGCTGCTCCCATTCTAGGCCAGGGATTTTGCCTGTATGCGATAAGATGCTCCTGAGCATTGCAAAATAACACAGGTATTAGCCTGCCCTCCTCTTCACAAAAGAATGTAGCAGAACAGCAAAAGGGGACAAAGAGGATGAAGCTCAACTGAAGCCAGCCGCTATTCTGCGTGAACAGATAAGTGGTGTTCTGACAAGGGGGTTAGAGAATGGGAAGGATGGCCAATGGCACCCCTGCTGATAAAGACCAGCTCACCATGCAGTCCCATCATCCACAGCCCACTTTACACCCAGAATGCACCATCTTCCAATTATGTGTATGCTGTTGGACAACAAAAACGTTGGTAATAACTGAGCTTTTTCTAACTTACTTTACCTTTGATTGAATGAGCTCACATTGTAATTATTTTCTACTATAGTGGCAAAACAACAAAAGATACGTCAATGTCCTTTTGTTTGTGCATCTTGATCTCAACAATTTTATATCACACCAAAGCTTGTAGCTTAAAGGGCTTCACACAATAGGTTGTAAACAAACAAAAGGCCCGGGGAACATCAAAACATTACAAAAAGAAAGTACAAAACAGGGACAGGTTATAAATAAAACCACTGACAATTCAGAGCAGAAAATAAGCCTTTCTTTTCACAGAGGTCATGAGAATGTCTAATTTCACAATCACTTGTAAATTAAGGAATTTTATACATTACAAACTGGTTGGAAAATCTGAAATTAGTTTAGCCTGGCTTCACTGTTAGTCATATCATAAAGGAAAGTTTCTAGTCCAGTCTTAAATGTAGGTACAATGTTTGTCTATGAAAATGAAAGTCAGATCCATAGAAGAGGGGTTTGATATCTGAATCTTCTGTCTCCTATTACTGGAAGCTGTAGCCTCCAAAAACAATTATTTTGAAAGAAAGAGCTCTATGTGAAAAATGTAAGACGATAAGGTCATTAAGGTATGATGGAAACTGATGGGAGCTTTAACAAAGGATATTAAAATCTGAATGTGTTGAAATAAAAAAAAAATGGTAGAAATCTTATTTCTCTCTTGCCATTTCTTGTTAGTATTCTTGCAGCTGCATTTTAAACTTGCTAATGATTTCTCAAAGAACTGCTGGGACAGTGAGATAACAATGAGTTACAACAAAGGCATGTACTAGTGTCTAAACAACCACTGGATACAGGATTTTTCTTAACCTTTTGCCATGCAGGTGAAAGAGTCTAATCTGGGAAAATTGTTTTTTTTCACTGTAACTCAACAAGATGGCATCAAAATTTGATGAGCATGAGCAACACTAAAGAGCGGGTTGGCGTAAGTTGTAATGGCGTCCTCAAATTTTTTCAAAGCTGTTTACCTGTAATATTTTCATCTATTTTAAACAACTTTGTATGTCTGCTTGATCAGAGTAAGGACGTGGTGCATAGATTCCTGTGAGACTATATGTCCTAGCAAGCAGGCCATGCACAGATAAAGTGAGTTTATCTCTTTTTGCACTTGAAGTTCATGAGAAAAGTTAACAATGCATTTAATTCATGAAAAAAAAGTTGCACTATGGTTAAAAACAGCACTTTAACATGAGATCATCATTAGCTGAGTTGTGAAGGCCATGTATTTACTTGTGCATTGTCCTGTTTTCTGTCTTTCTTTTGGTGTAGGTCACTACTGTGGTTTATAGCGAGTTATTGTTTACCGTTGTCCATTGATATCAACTGTTACAGAGTTTAGAGCCTTAGCTAGTGGCATGGCATTATAGTTAGAGCTATTTTTGGTCAGTCACTCAGTACATGTCGGTGGAGCTGTTACAGGCATTCTTTATTTTATTTTCTTGTGATCCATTGATTCTTCCAACTCAAACTATAAAATTAATACTGTGTTTACTCTAGTACAGTCGGAGAATAAAAGAGCCACAAAAAGAATATTTTCTGTGTCCTGTCTCATCCATATATGACCGGGTCACATTAATATCCTAGGTGGGAAATTAGGCTCTGCATTTTTCCCACTAGTAGATTTTCTACAGAGCAGTGGGCTGCACTGTCTCAGCATACTCTGGGATCAGATCAAGGGCTCAGTGGTCCACCTCTTTCTCTAAACTAGGAACTTGAACCCATGTCCTCTGGAATATAAGCCCTCTTGTATAACCACTGACACTCCCTCTAAGTGGCCTTGTCCTGATTAAATCCTATGAATTTTTTGTGAAGAGTGTACCGCCATGCTCTGACCTCTAACAAGTCATTTACTGATGCTTGGTCAGACAGATAACACACAGTATATCCATGCATTCAAAACAGACTCAAAGGGCTGTTGACCAAGCCGTAGTCTGTAATGAGCAAGGAATTCGAGTGTTTATGATCTTGTGCCATTACCGCTGCATAAGATGTCAGCTTCTGCCGAGGACATATGAACCTCTAAGTGACAAGACAGTATTACTGTCTGCCAAGTACGCCACAAGACAGCCATGGCTACTCTTCAGATAGAGCAGTGTTTCATTTAGACTGTAATTTCATCGTGAACACTCTAGGCACCCTTGTCAACTACTGCCAGGTGGAGCAGTTCTCTGCACATATAGAAAAAAAAGAAAGAAAAACAGCTGCTGGTGTAAGGGAATCTTCAATAATGTCAGTTTTTTTTTTTTTTACTTTTTTGCTGATTTGAAGACAACTTGCAAAACCTCCTTGTCACTCCACTCATGTCCAAATGTCCATTCAGATATAACTATGTTCAAGATTTTATATAAAATGTCTTTGATAAAATGTGCTCAACGCTTTGGAAATAAACTGCCAGATTCCTGCTGTCAGTGTTTTTGCCAATATGGACCCGGCAAATAGTTTGCAAGATGAAAAGAACCAGTAAGAAAGATTTATTAACCCATCATTTGAGCAGCATACAAGTTTTATTTGTTTTAAAAGGTTTCTCCGTGAGGCTATTAAAATAGCAGTAGAAACATCAATTAGTGGGAAAAATTTAATTGTGTTATGAAGAGTTTGCAAGTAATGGCGGCAGTAATAACACTGACATACAAATACAGGTGGATTTGCTGCATCTGATATGATTGCTTGTTGACTTTAACCAATTTAACCATCACAGCTATCCACCCCCACCCAGGGTAGATGCTAGGAATTCCGGGCCCCCTGGAAAGAATATCACCATGGGCCCCTCTACCCCATGACTGTTAACACTTTTTTACACCTGTATATTAAGTTTTTGAGCTTTGATCTCCTTCACAATGATCTTTAATATCTGAAGTAGCCTTGCTTTGTGGACATGGGCCTGGCTCTGTCAACAGCAAGGACAGGGACTGAAGTTGAGTTATAAATAAATTCAGCCCATATTTCACTATTGATTACATAATTGAAAAAGATCATGGGTTAACTAATGTCTAAGTAATTGCCAACGGTAGAGCAGTTCAGTAATACCAGAACTGCAAACCAGTTTCTATCTCATTTCTCATTTCTATCTCACTGTATACGCTACTGTATTTGGAGGACAAGCTCTATAAAATCAGCCCCTGCATAAGACCTATGTCCAGAGTTCTTAAGTTTGGGTAAACACTCCTGTAGGATGGAATAATAAAGGATAAATAATTGTGATGTCACCTAAATGTAGTCTGTGTCTTTTATGTTATAACAAAATATTAACATTGACGGTTTTTTTGCATTTACGCTATTCAAATGTACCACCAATAACAAAATTATACAATTCTATATTTGAACACATCAGAATAGCGTAGATGACCTTTGCCTAATAGTCATAATTACTTAGCTGATCTTGAATGCGTCATAATAAAATTAAACGCAGCCAGGTTAGTTCATTTTAATAGTAAACATTTGGATTCAGCATCTCTTCCTCCAGAATTCAGTTCTCACCAGATCAACACCATTAAACCAACTGTGTTCTTATTCCAGACGCGCTGTCCAAAATAAAGTCTGTGAAACACATTCCACTGTAGTCGGCCTCCAAATAAGTAATATTCAGGTAGCTATAATAGGAATCGTTGCCCTACCATGAATTGGCCACCTGTCCAGAGTGTGCCCAATCTCACAATCAGGCCATGTACACACGTAGCTGGGTTTTTGTAAAATCGAATATTCTCACCCCCTTCCTGCAGAAAAAAACTGCATCCACACAGCCTCGTTTTTGGACAAAAACTCTATTCACACCTAACCGCATAAATACGTTGTGAAGCACCTCCATTGCTAAATAGTAAAGCGTGCAGTCAACTTTATTAGTAACGCTGACCGGGGAGCACATTACGGACTGCTCTTCGATGTGCAGACATAACTCCGACAGAGACAAGAGTAAGGACCGTGACATGCGGAAATTGTCACGACATTCCTCGGTTTTCCCACCAGCTGATAGTGCTGATAGTGTCTGACCCCAAAGCGGCGTCGGCATCCTCGGATATACCTCTGAGGTGAATTGGTTAGGTGCCGTCCTATTACGTCCTTAACACCGCTTCGGCTGTGGTTTTCTACAAAGAGCAGTAGATGAGCTTGTAAAAATAAGCAAGCAAAAAGTGCCTGGACAATAGACAAGGCTAACTGTTTCAGAGTGTAAACACAGGTCGCACATGTGAGGTCAGGGCATTTGGGTCTAAGACAGTGACATTTTGGATCAGAAAGCTCTGGTTAATAATGTCCACACGCAAACGCTTAAAACGGAGAATTCGCAAATCTTCACTTTGGCCGGAGGTTTTTTAAATAATCGTTTTTGAATCTGCAAATCTGCGTTTATGTGTGGATGACAGGCCGAATCGTAGAAAAATATCTTTGTTTTTTGAGATACCCTGCTACATGTGGACAGGGCCTCAGTGTCAGCTGATACAGGCTCCAGCCTCTACGAGTCATCTAAGGTTAGTTATTCGCCCTTTTGCAATGGCGCATGGTAGTGACGTAATCACCATCGCAGGTAAGCGCAAGAGGCTTGAAAGGACCCCGGAATGACAACAACAAAAGAAGTGCAAGCTGAATACAGGTCACGGAGGGATCGGACTAGCATTTGCGAACAACACATTGGTAAAATGAAGGAGTTTTGTGGCAGATAATGCTTTGTTTAGAGGCCGACCGGCACCTTCCCTGAACACTCCCATTATATGGATATATGCTGCTCGCGTGTGTACATAAATATCTCCTGAAGGAGTTTGAGTGGCGCCACAACTGTCTGGGTGAGTAAATGATCATATAGCATGCTACAACATAGGTACAGGTTGAAAAATACCAAAGTTCCCCTTTAATAGTTTTACTCTCACCATTCTTGGAGAAGAAATGTCTAATATTCTGGGCCCCTACTGCACTGCTCCCACTCCTGGCCTCCCTCTCAAGTCTTGTGGTCTAGATTAGTGTTTTTATGGGGGGCATCATACTATCCCCCTAAAGTGCGAAAGTTTTCCTGTGAGATCAAATGTTTAAATGCTAAGAGAAGCTAAGCTAATGTCAATATAACACTCTCCGTAGCCAAATCGGTTCTCTCATCTGAGGTCTCTGGGCAATATGCAAAATAATAAGCACAGTATGATTGCTGAGCATGCATTACAAAAAAAGAAAGCACAGTTTAATAATTCCTGCATGCAAATTTCCACAGTTTATTTTATTTTATTTTTAATTATTAATCGCTGTTTCATGGTTGACTCCATGGGATTCTGTACCTGATTAGTGATTTCTACATAAGCAGAATCTGTCACCTTCGTGGTCCCACAACTCTGTTTTCTTATTGCTGTTGCGTCTGATGGCAATAATCCATTGCTCTTTACGTTTTGGATCTTTGGCAATTCTCTTCCTTTTGCTCAACCTGGGACATTCTGGGATCCCAGGGCACAACAGCAATCCACTGTGTTTACTGTTTAGTTTGCTAGGCAAGCTGAAAACTGCGAGATACCTGGGAGTAGTTTGAATGGTGCACCTTCCTGCCAAAATGGCTTTGTTTTGATTTCGACTGTTGCATGCCAGGATTGTGTGATGTCAACTCTCAGAGCTCATTTTCCATTTGCCTGATGGTGGCCGGGTTGCGTCATTTCCTGGCATTTTTGTTGTCTCTGTGGGATGGTGGCAGGTAGGCTTGCAGCGGTAACTAAAATTCATTCATCGCATTTTGTCCATACAGTGCTGCTCAATGTGGTTTCAGCCTAGATTTTGGTGTGGGTGTTGCTGCACGCTGTATGTCCATGCTCTCAGTGCTTGGGATACACTGAAGGTTCATTACTACTTGGTGTTAAACCAGACGTTCTCTACCTGATCTGCATCTAGAGACCACTGCTGCTCCGGTCTACCTGATTTCATCTGCTTCACCGCACTTCATCTGTCTTTTGGATAAACTTTGCTGCAGCTTGGTTTTGCTTACCTACTTGCTTACCTTGCTTTATTATGTTCTATTTAATTTATTGTGTTGTACAATTTTTGACAACTTCTGATTGCCAGAGAGGCAGACCCCAGGTTTTGGTTGATTAAAGTAAATTTAGTAGGCTTATTTTAGGTCTGATTTGGTTTTTAATCGCATGTTTCTGTTTTCCCTCAGGTACTGAGATCAGGATGATGAACTGGTATCCTGCACTACAAAGCTGGATTTTCTCTTATTGAGGTCACTTCAGGGTTATCCCCGGTTTTATGGGCAAAACTAACATCTTACTGCAGCAACAGACGCTAAACAGCTAACCTGGTTCAAAGAAGGCGAAGTTCTGTATAAGAGATCAACAAGTAAGAAAACACTACCTCCTGACCAATCAGCTCTTTTGGAAAATGGCCAGTTCATCTTTTTTTAGAGGATCCCATTGATGTTTTGGCAGAGCAGATCAGGAGAGGAGAGCTTGGGAGAGAAAGAGTTTTTAGGGAGAGATGCAAATCCTTAGAACGAAGAAATAAAGCCTTCACTTCGCTTCACTTTTAAGTGTGTTTTTGCACTTGTTCTTGACTTGTTCCAAAGTCTGTTTAGCTCCACTACAGTTGCATCTGAAATAATGAGGTTAATAATAATACTCACATACGGAAGAACCAGAAATTTATGGAACGCACAGCTCATACAATCACAGGATTAATATTCCAACACAAACACAGGACTGCTGAGCCTCTGAAGAATTCACTTAAAACATATTGCAGATCATATCCAAGCCATTTCGTTTTTTTATTTTTTATTTTTTCTGTGATTGTGATCAGTGATTGTGGGCATTATTTTTTAGTTAAGGCAAATTGTGCCATTAGAATTTCTAGCTCCCAATGTTAACAAGTCCTTGAAAAAATTCCTGGATCCAAGCAGTGATCACCCCCAAAGTCCATCACTTCTTCCTTCTTCCATAATTGAGATTTCCTGAACATTTTTAACAGAATCTGTCCATAACTTTTTGAGTAAATGTTGCTAACAGATAGATCAAATATAAAGGAAAATTAAGAAGTTCTGCACAAACCATTTGTGCTACACAAAACGTGGAACTGAGAGATGGGAGTGCTTATATTTGCAGATTGTGTGGTTTGTATTCCAAGTTTGAATTGTGTTTTGTTTTATTTTTCTTCGTTTCTGGTGTTCCTGTGACCCCCCTTCCCTACTTGTGGACCCTTCCTTCACAGTAGGTCTCAGTCCTGAATATTCCCCCTCATTATAGCCTCCCTTGTTTACTGAGAAGCTATTTTGTCGTGCTTTTAGCCTTGCCTTAATACATTTTTTGTATACTGTGTAGTCCTGTCTCTGCCTTGTTGCTAACAAACCTGAGGTCCTAGTGGTGGCTGTAACCATCCCATATAATTTTCCCTGGGAAAAACACCCAGGATGGTGTGTTTTGTTTTTATAGTATCCTCCTCCCTTACTACTGCCACATATGCCACACAATGTTGTGCTTGTCGGGGTTTGTGCCTTAATGGGCTTTGTGCTCTGAGAATTGTCATCACCTTTCCCCCATACGACAGCACTGCTCCTACCTCACAAGAAACCTAATTGTAAGTTATCATAAAATCAAATTTCAACTCTTAACAATTAGTCTATATTGTGAGGAATTCAATTTGTGTCCCCAGAGACGAAGTCCCCGTAAATGAGTTTTCAATCTAAATATGAAAATACTCATTCCACCTTACCTCACTGAAATGAAAAGGCCCTATTAGTGCACAACAAGAACACTTTTTATGTGAAACCTGTGGTAATTATTGGAATCTGAGGCTTTCCTTCATCGTCCACATTGGCTTTTATGTATGACATCTAAAATCCAGTTTCACAACCCCAGATTATACACATAGCCAAAGTTTTGGTGTTAAATATATAGATACCATGAAGGGAAGAAGGGTATTCAGGTCTTCTTACCAAACATCTACAGCTGGGCACCTGACTCAGGTTGTTTAATAATATCATGCACTGTTGCATATTTTATTACACAGAGGCTTCTTGAGATGTGCAACCGACTCAAATGCGATCAAATGTATGGCAGTAAACTAGGAATGCCTTAAGCACTATATTTATCCTTCTAGTTTGGGCAATACTAAGATTATTTTGCTAGTGTGCTATGACAATGGGTGAATTCAAATGGATGTAATACAATATTAATTAAAATGTCTGCAAATCTTAAGAAATATAAGATTGCAAATGAGAAGGTCATAAGAAGAAATTAATGTAGTCTTTTACCTTTTTATCATTTTAGCATTTTATTCAAGCGCAACCAGTTGGGGATGAAATTCATGCAAAGCTTACCTTCAAGATGAAACAAACAGGATGTAAAAAGTCTATTAGAACCCAACTAGATTTTATTGGTGTGCATTTTAATGCTAAATGTCATATTATCTGTGGAGAATACAGCTATATTAAGTACATTAATGTTTATAAACATACTCTTGTATTATTGAAAAAAAACTGTTGATTGGATTTGCCATCCCACAGGGCTGTCAGGAAGCCTCACAAAGAGCCCCCGATGTCAACATCAGTAAGTCCAGGATTATATGATGTAGGAAAACACAAAATGAAATAAATAAATAATAGAAAGAGAAAAGATTTTGGCTATACCCAAAATGGTTATTTGTAAGATTGTTTTTCTCCATCAATTATACACATTGCTAGTAACCTCAGCCGCTCTTATAAATTCTAAACAGAATAACAACTTATTATGTAATTCTATTTATTTAACTATACATATTGTAACTGCTGCTATCACTCAGGTTGTACATTAAGAATTTATACTCCCTCGTTTAAGGTAAAATAATTTTCTCATGTGTTATATTTTATACTTGTGTATTTGCATTGCATTTTTACATTTTAGCTTTTACTTTTTTAATCACAGCAACAAACAAGAGAGAGAGAGAAAAGGTATTTCGGTTCATCTATATGTTCCAAATCGAGTGAATTAAATAAAAAATCTTTGAAGCTTTGAATCTTGAGGCTTGATGAAAAAACACAATAGTTATAATTTGTGTTCGTATGTAATTTTTAGTTTGTTTAGAGAAGAGTGTGAAATTTAAAACTGAATTTTTATAATGTATAATTTGTCTTTTTTAACACATAGGCAAGTAGACACACAAATGGCATTATTGTCCTTTGTGAGCCAGCATGCATGGCAGGAAGAATATGTGTGTATCTGTCCTAGTGGCACATGTTTTACATCCTTGGTCATGATTGAATCATAGCAAAATGCTGTGCATTGAGACATTAACAGTGCTGTGTTATTCCTTTTAAGGACTAATGCAAAAGCGAACATTATTGTCATGTAGTTTGATGTTGCAAGATAAGAAAAAGAAAAAAATAATCTATTGTTTGATTCCACAACACTGCTATCAGTGTTACTAACCCCAGTCATATTTGGTCATTGTTGGAGGAAAAAAAATCAGAGAAACATGGCTTTAAACATACAAATGACCTTAAATTCCATGCAGTGGTGCCCCTCCGTATTATCAAGTATTTGTTTTTCTGCTTACGGCTTATTCAAACGCTGGCTACATTCAAAGTCATATTAGTCCATGCATGCAGAAACTATGACTTGACTTTCAACTCATTTTCTGACTTGCTACAAAAATCTAACTTGTATAGTATGAACAGTATGCATTACAATTTTCCATTTGTTTAGGTATGCTGTTACAAATACTGTAGTTTTAGAGTCCTCGAGGCCTGCAGTCTTGCAGGTTTTAGAGGTTTTCCTGATGCAACACACCTGATTCAAATTACATGGCTCTCCAGCTTGTTCTCAGGTGCTGCCCAGTCATTTTGACCATCAATCTGTTTCAGGTTCTGTGCAGCAGGAAACATCCACAAACTGCCAGACAACAGCTCTCAGTGACTGACTTTGAACACCCACACTTAAAAAAAGGAACTTCGATTTTTTTTGGGCTGGAAAAGTGTTTTAAGTTGTTAAAACTTAAAAATTATTTTTTTCCTCATAAAGTACAATAATTTAAGTCAGTGTGACAAACCACTGTAGTTGTGCACTTCAACACAGTTTAGTAAGTTGTCAGAACATATTTATCTAAGTTGGAGTTCATTATGACTTCCCAGAGTTCTGCCAACGTCTACACTTTTGTTGTGAAGTGCAAGAAAGTCAACTTTTGGAGTTGACATGGAGTTTGTCTGCTGGTGCTGGCTGGAGGCTAAATAGACAAAAGCAGGCACGTTTTCTCATATTTAGTTGGGTTTAAATGATGTGGAAAATACTTCAAATTAAGAATGTATCTTGTGCTATATTAGTTAAAAGCAGCATGAACAACTTGTAAACTTTAATTGGAGATTTTTGTCTTGGAATGCAGCATCAGATGCAGAGGACACAGACTATTGTCCCCTCCACTGAACAAGGCCAGTCAGACACAGAAGAGTCCTCTGATGGGTCCTCTGGAAAGGAATATTTTCACCAACAGAATGAGCCGCAAGGACTCTTAACGCCGGGCACGGGGAAGCATGCCGCAGCGCAGCATGCCGACTTTCGCATCAGCGCTGCACCTGTCTTTCCATATCAGACATGCACAGAGCCACGTCAGCATCTGTTTTCAGTCCCAAAAAAAGCTGAAGCTGCCTCCATGAGTCCCACACATCTGATGATGATGAATATACATATTCATCTGGCTGCCCGGCTTCTACAATATCACAAGATGCTGCTAATAAATTCTTTCTCTTCTTAGTGCCACTTTTTGTTGTTTTTCTGTGGTGCTGGGTCATTTGCTGGCTGCGGAGGAATGAATTACAACTGCAAGCAGCAGTAGAATAAACCGCAACTATCTTCTAAGAGCTTTCGAAGATGCGCATGCAGCATAAATTGATCCGTTGGAATGCGCAGGAAATTCGGACCACTAACTGCACCACATTATGCAGCACACAGCATCTACATAGTAAAATTGTTGGTGCTGTTTGAGTCTGAAAATTATAATCTGATGAAAGCTTGATCGAGTTTGAAGACATTCTATAAGCGCTTTCTTTAAACATAGCAAAGCCAAGCAACCAAGCAAATGCAGAGTTGCATACATAAGATATGCAATTAGCGTTTGCAGAACTTTTAAAACTCCTGATCGGCAATCTGCATTTTCCAAATATGCTATCTTAACATCTTTATCAGCGCCTTAAATTACCTTTCTTAACAGAATGTTTAACATGAATTCACACACTTGCCAAGACATTTACACAAGTCACAGTAACTTCAAAAAGTAAATAATTTACAAATAAATAAATAAAATCCCTCAAAAAGTGCATGAGGTAATTTTGTTATAACATGCTAAGGATAAAAAATAATCATGCCATAAAAATACAAAAAAAAAAAATCTTATTCAAAATATTGAATGTCGGAGATCCATGGCTTTATTAACGATATGATCGAGAAAGACTGTCATCATCCCCCAGTCTCTGCTTCTTGTGCAGGAAAAGGTCTGGTCACTTTGTGGTTCACCACAACTTATTTACAGCCCTCCACTTGTGGTTGTATAAAAATTCCCCACGAGGGAGGAGGCTGTCACCAAAGTACCATACTTCATCACAAACAACCCTTTCTTGTCAGGGGCTAATGTGAAGGTGTATATCACAGCAGGCGTCCACTCGATGAGTAGTAAGAGCCAGGGATTCTTGCGAGTAATGAGAATCCCACAAGGACTCTAACTCTCCACTGAGTGGAAGTTTCCTTCAGTTAGGGAGTAACACAACAATGGTCTGGACAGTCGCTAAAGAAAAAAAAGTGAGATTGCTGTTGTGTAACATCCAAAAATACGCAAAAGGGTTTAATGGGGTAGATTTGAGGATTCTTGCTGCTTATTACATCATTCAGATTGCTCATGTCAGAAGGCCCCTTAAGGCAGGTCATGCTGTGTGTCTAGAAATGATTTTCTTACCAGTTATTGAATGACATATTTTCACCGCTATAGCTATAGTTATATCTGTAATGATAAGCAAAGTCACAATCCATGATTTTTTTCCTGTGTTGTCTGCAGCTACCCTGAAGTTTTCAGTATGACCTCTTTAAGGAGCCATTATTGGATTAGGCTGCCATACCATGGGACTGATGCATGATCAAACGCTTTTATTCTCCTCAGCTGTCTTTATTACACACAGTCTTTTGGGGGGTGGTGACTCATAAAGACCTGTTATGAATCACTTACAGATGGTTGCTAAGCCTGCAGTTAGAAATGGACCGAGCAATATGAGATGGAGGCATCTAATTTAAATCATTATGTGACTATTGTGCCATTATCAGGTTGCTTTCATCAGGTTCTGAACCATTAGCATGATCTCCAAAGCTGTTTTCTTCATATAATCCCTAAATGAAGGCTTAGATGAGGCCTGTGGTCTATTTAGAGGGCTCTCCAGGGGGCTAATGAACTCAGCACTCAAGGATGCATAATTTAACCATATGCTTAATTCCATGACTCGAAATACAATATCCGAAATATTCCTTGGTTTTTTAAGATGTTAAATTTGTAGTTGAGTTTATATCTTCAAGGAGGTCCAAGGGATCAAAACTGTAATTCTTTTGTATTCCAAAGTATGCTGAAATAGTAATTGATGATTATTAGTTTCAGCTTCTGTAAACTGCAACATGTTGATGTGCTGTTGTTTTATTTTCTCAAACATAGGCCAAAGACTTTACTTCAGCTTAAATTTAGAGATGCAGGCTTATTTCTTATTATTTCTTCTCTGTTTTTATTTGAACTTGACATGTTTTTCTGTGGTGTTTCTATTGCCTCAAAACAAAATTCAAGTATAGTGTGCATGAATAAATAAATTCATATGACTTGTTAATGCATACTTGTGTTTATATGCGAGTCAACCATAAACTCCGAAGTTTATTACAAGAATCCCTGAAATCTCTGATAGGTGTGCAGAACTGAGCTGTTATCTGTTTACCTCCAGCATTTTCCTTGTGTGAGTTGAAAACAAATGGCAGCACTTTACATATATCACAGCTCCGTTATTATATGGCAACAGTGTGGTAACAAGATTGTAATACAGAGGTAAAAACTGGGGAATAGCCAGCAATTATCCAAGTAAGTAAAAGGTGACATCCTGGTTGTAGCACTTAATGGTGAAAATGAAGAATAGTATTTACAGATTAATAAGAGACCTGGAACCCACAGAAATAAGAGGGAAACTAATTTAGGAATGACATAGCATTATTTGGTAAAATATTTATTCTGTACCCCTCGTGATATTTTTGAAAAAGTAATTGTTCTGATGAAACAGTGGTAGCTATTAAACTGGCCTACTGTGAATGATGATTTTTTTTCCTTTGAGTATGTTTTGTTGAATTATGCTTGTTACTCCACAAGAAGCAAGAAATTTGTAGTTGTTCTTGAGACCGCAAGAACGATTTAAAAAAGTTTGTTTTCACCACCCTGTTGAAACAACAAAGAAGCTGCATGCGAGAAGGGGCATGTGCAACGAGCCAGTAGACCCGCTTATTTCTTATTTTACGTGAAACTTGGTCCGTGACAGTGCAGACTGCATGCAGCAGCATCCGTGTCTTTATTTAGCGTGTTTTGGAAACATTTTTGTACTTTCTCATAGGGCTAGGCGATAATTCCATAACGATATATATCGAAAACAGACGTGCGTGCGATAGAAAAAAAAAGAGGGTTAATATAATGTTCGATAGAAAAAAACACATTCCTTTTCCTTTTTCATTACAACCTATCATGTGGCTTGATACTAACGTCGTAATGTCCTCCAAACCAATCACAAACACACACCAAGGCACGCTCTCCCATCAAGTTCAGTTGTGGTTCCATTGAAAATGATGGTACGGTATGGTATGGTACAGTTTGGACGGAGCTACTGGCATCACGCAATACAATGCATTGACTGGCAGACAGAAACAATTCAATATTGTAGTATTTTTTTGTTATTGTTTTTTTCTTTAACAATAAAGACAATAATATTACACTTTGTAGTCATACAGCGCTTAAAGTTGAGTTGAGAGTTGAGTAATAATTATGGACATTATATAGTAACAATGCAGTGTTTCAACATTAAGAATTTCAGGATAGAAAGCTGAACTGGTACGAAACAGTTGTTCAACAATGATGCCAGAAAAAACATGTTTAGTGGTACCCAGCTACACTGAGCTCTCAACAAACTGTTCTGCTTGGTACTGGGCTGAGTAATGTGTTTTAATACAATACAATTCCTAGATTACACTTCTCAGAGACACTTTATCTTTCATTTTGGCTGCCGACTGTTAGAGATGTGACATCATAAACATTCTCCTCCCCAGGCAGTTTTGCACCTTGAATCATAAAATCAGAAGATAGTTAAGCAATTATGGGGAACATTTACCCAAATGAAAAGCTATTTTTAAGAATCTTGTAAAATAGCCTTGTATTAAAATACTTAGGATTACAACTAATGATAACTAAGATTCTACACATAATACCATGGGCTGTGTGTTATTGATTTTAAAGTTATTTGCATTTCTAATGGTGACTTCTGGAAATATATGTGCAAATAAATGCATTGTCTGCACTAAGGAGGCATGTTAACTCTATCTTCCACTTTTTAACGCACTTCTTTGAAGTAGACTCACATCTACAACTTAGACTTCTGGAAGGGCATTATTAGTTCTGAAGTTAACTACACAGTTAATCTTTTGATGGCTTTTAGTTGTAAGTAACTAAAGAAGGAAAGTAATTCTGATTTCCCACTTCCAAGTGCAGTATGACTTAAAAAATATACTCACAAGCAGAGATTGTTTTCTTCTTTAACACTGTATCCCCTTTAATACCCTCCCACTACCTAAAACAAGTCACTGTATTTACACCCACCTAACCTCTAGGATTAAGTAAGAAACAGCCACCTGCAGAAGTCCAGATAAGAGTGAGAGTGTTATGAAAACCGACCTGAAGACTAAGAGTAAATGCTTTTTTATGTTAGAAATTGTATTTATATCACATAGTAAAGGTGTTGCAGCAAACTTCCAGGTCAAAGGAGTGCACACAATTTACATTAATAAAAACAGGTTTAGAACCTGTCACAGATACTACAGTATATCTGTTTAAATAATGTTGAACTTGAGTGTTGCTATGTTCAACTTTTTGCAGTGACTTTACAGTCTTTACAACAGATATCTAATTCTCATATTTTATCTCACACATGAGATTTAGTGGTCACATTTTTCTATATTCTGGTCACTTTTTTATAGCGTGGCCATTTGGTGTTGTTGACAACAAATAGTCATTCTAAAGCATATTTTTAACCTTAATTATCTTGAACCAAGGCAATATAGAGAAATAATTTTCAGCCAGCTCAAACACAGTAATCTCCTAACAGGGATTGCTCAGTCAGCACAGTTTGTACCTTGAGAACGCCTGATTGTGTTTGTTTAATTCTCTTTTTGTGAAAACTTCACATCATTACTCTTGAATTATTTTTTTCCCTTTCTGAAAAAATGAACAAAAATTTAATTGAATAGGAAATTTGATCTCCAAGGGAGAGCCCAGCCGCCCTGCAGAAAATGCTAATTTTGGCCGCTTGTATTGGCAATCTCACAATCTCAATTTTGAGATGCTGATTGTCATGCTGACCACTTCACACTTGGCTGAAAATCCAAGTTGAAATGATGGTAATTTTTCACCTTAAAGATCTGATTCCTTCATCATGATCAATAAGTTAAAAGTAGGCTGGCAAGCCTTTGTTGTCAGTGAAACCTGTTTCTGTTTCTAATCTAAATGTTGATAACGCACTGTCAACCAAGCACATTTAGCATCTCCTAAGCTATTGTAACAGTGAGGGTCCTGTCACTATGCCGCCGATTTATGATGTGCCCTGGCTACTTCATCATAGGGGTATCTCTTTGGTTGACTGGTCAGGGCACATGACTTTCACCCAAGAGGGGATGAGATCAGTCCCCACCCGGGCCCTTATTTGTCCTGACACAATATGTTCTGCTTGTTATCACTTTTCTTGCATAGAGCCTATATTCCACCTCAAGCCAGCTATTGATTTAGCTGCCTCCATTACACTGAATTCACAAAACACATCTTATGGTAAATTTGATTTCTAATTTATTGGTTTATCCTTAACACCTGAATTTATTTGCAAATGAGTTAAAAAATAAATTGTCTGTGTTTTTGCTTCCAAGTAGATATAAAATTGGATTGAGACTGTTTATTTGACCAAAGCACGTAGAATAAGTAGAAATTTGGGTT
>JAVQJG010283936.1:0-25466 GCA_036024015.1 Craterocephalus amniculus | reverse complement strand
CCCCAGGACGCAGCCGGTTTAGGGTTAAACAGAAAGAATCAGCCTTTTGCTGCAGCAACAAACAGAAAAATGCTGAAAAAGTGACAGAATTATGGAGCAGGGAGCCGGAAACGAGGCTCCGGTCGTTTCTTCACCCGCCAACCCGAGTTTCCTCCTCAGAGCCAGTGCTGCTGGAGGGAGGAGGAGTTCCATCCTCTCTCCTCTAGCAGGAAGGACTTTTTAAAACAAAGACTCGGCTGATGTTTCCGGATATTTCCCGGCAGAAATAATAAAAAACACTTCATCCTAAAACCCGACCCTGCTGCAGAGCCAGCCGTGGTTCAGCCACTGGACCCGGTCAGGGAACACTTTCTAAATGTTTCTCAGCTTCTTCATAATCCCATAACGGCCGCTGCACCATTTCCTCTTTCTCTTCCATCTGCAACAAAGTCTAAAATATGAAAATCTGCTCCAGAATAAAGGACTTTATGGCCTCATCTGGGCTCATTTCAGGTTAAATTCAACCTGAAAGCTGAAGCGGATCATGCGGTCTGATTGCTGTGGTGGAGAAACGCTCAAAACGAGCTAAAACCTGCTTTTCAGCTAAAGAATAACGGCTGCATGTAAAATGTACAGAGGTGCACTTATCTGCTCCTACCAGAGCTGCAACTTTGACATGTTTCCTTCTCACGCCGGCAGCAAATGTCTGGATGAGCTCACATTCAGCCAATCGGCTCAGCAGGCTGCTAACGAGACATTTATCTGATCCAGGTGTGCTGGAGTGTTCGGTCTCATGCGCACGGAGCAACGACCAACCTTCCTTAGCTGCTCGCGGTCCCCCCCCTGCAGGACGTCCTGGCACACCTGGTCCATCATCTTCTCGCTCTGCTGCCGGCCCTCCAGGAAGCCGGAGCTGACGGGCTCCATCAGCTCCTCCAGCACCGACCCCAGGTACGGCTGCACCGCCTCGGAGCACAGCTGCTCCGCCGGCTCCGTCACTTTGGCTGCAACGACGGGAAACATGAGGAACCCGGCGGCACCTTCATCACCCTCATCATCATCACCGACCGGAGCTACCTCGGACTTTCTCCTCCAGCTGCCGCCTGGAGCCGAGGATCTGGTCCATGTCGGAGTGGATCTGGACTTCCTGCTGCCGGGCCGAGATGCGGCACTCCTCCTTCAGCTCGCCTAATCCGGCCAGCAGCTGCTCCTGCACCAGCATGTAGGCCGCCTCCATGGTCTGCAGGAGCAGAAACACAGGGATGAAGGATCTGAGAGGATCTGACATCCAGAGGATCGAACGTGGAGGAGAGGACTCACAGCGAACCAGACTCTCTTCCTCTCCGTCCTCTTGGCTTTGAGGCGAGGCAGCAGGTCTTTCTCCATCGCCGGCAGCAGCTGCTCCATCACCAGGTTGGCCATCACCTGCACACACAGCAGAGGGTCACAGCGCTGGGACCGGGGGCGTGAAACCACGACCATCGGATTTATGAGTCAGGTGGAGGAAATCCTGTTTTTGTTTTCATTAAATGTTTGTTATATTTTGCATCGGATGAACGTTTATCTTTAATGATTAGTTGCTTCCTCAAATCTAGATTTATTTACTCTTTTTTTTTTAGGTTTCATTTACATGTGCCACCTTTTTCCCAGTTCGCGTCCCAGACCCGGCCCTGCTGTGAGGCCAGGGATCAAATCCAGGTTATTTAAGACGTAAATTATCCAGAACCTTCTGTACCGTTAACTTTAACGTGATTAAAGTTAACTCAACGTTAATCTGAAATGTGATTAAAGTTAAATCTGCTGGAAGGAATCTCTCCAGGTCGGATGCAGATTTATTTCCCATCTAACCTTCATTCCATCATTTTATGTTAGTTTTACACAATTCTTTTATAATTAAAAACATATTTCATTATTTTCCACGTTTATTCTAAGAAGGCAGTTTTATTCACCAGCAGTCTCCCTTTCAGCTTCCTCACATTTTTCTCCATGTTTCCACTGAAAAAAATCTTTCCTTTCTCTTGTAATATTTAAGCAAATAGAGTAATATTTTCTCTGTGCAGCGCAGGATAAGGCTGCAGCCTTGGGCTGAGCGATATGAACCAAATCTCATAACTCAATCTTTTTTTTTCTTAATCACAATTTAACACATATCTCTATCATTTTCTTTTGGTCAAGTAACTGAGGAAACGGTTCAGATTTACAGCCTTAAGTGCTAAATGCACTTATTTTATTATTAAGGATCAGAAGCACATTTGCATTTTTGACTAAAATTAAAGTAAATGTGTATTAAAATGATTTAAAAAGATTATTTTGTGGCCATAACAAGGATACACTTCTGAGAAATGCTTAAAAGTGGGTTTTAACTCAAAACAAGCAAACTCAATATGAACAATATTCCCTTATATTGTGTGTGACCAAATCTTGATATATTGCCCAGCCCTTCTGCAGCCTGGAACATTTTCAGTGGGAGATGAAGCTAAAAGGATCCGGAAGCAGCGATGGGGCCGATTCGTGTCGTCCTGCAGCCGGAAAGCAGAACGAAGGCGACGTCTCAGTCGTCCCGCTTAAGTCTCAGTCTTCCCTCTGAACGAGCCCGAACGCGCCGGCGTGTTTTTTTATTCCCCGTGCAGCAACAACAGGAAACGTTTGGACTGAGGCACATGGACGTTAGATGCAGAGATGAGGGCTCCACCTTCCTGCAGCTCGTCCACTTCCTCAGGAACAATGTGAGCCACCCGCAGCACAATGAGTCTTTGGAGCAGGGGTGTCAAACATAAGGCCCTGGGGCCAAAACCGGCTCTAAGAGGGGTTCAATCTGGCCTGCAGAATAAATTTGGTAAAATTTAAAATGCATTTTTTTTAAAGAATAAAAGTAAGTAATTCCCAATTTGTCCACCTGAGGCTTGATTTTTAAAAATAATGTAAATAAAAGTCATGTTTCTTTTCGATATGTTATCAATACTCAAACATTTATGAGCAATAATAAGAATATTCAATAAAATAAATAGATTAAAATCTGCAGATAATAAAATGGGCATAATGTTGTTGAAACTACTTATTTTAGTTATAGTTTGTAAGTATATTTCAGGCTGACCATCATGTAAACATCTTGATAATGTGCTTGTATTTAGTTGTGCTAAAACAAAGGCTGAATGCTCTTATTTATCGGTCACTTTGTTGTTTTTGTTAGCAGGAGGAAGGTGTGAGCAGCGTAAATATATGTATTTTATTGTTTTTATATTTGTTGAATAATGCAGATACAAAATTAAAAAAAACTTCCAGTACCACAGTGTTCTGGTCAACTGTTGGGAAATCAACTGTATTTATAGGGTGAAATATAAATATATAAATGTAAGTTCCTCATTTTAACTCTAAAGTTCTCAGTTTCTTAGGTCTTGACTCATATTGTGGGTAATAAAGGTACTATGTTCATGTGAAGTATGTACTGTATTCATGTTCGGGTTTCATATATTGGCTGATATCGGTATCGGCCCCAAAAGTCCCACATCAGTCAGACTCTACAGCATTCCTCCTAAAACTCCAGCAGCTGCTCTCCTCACTTCCCAGATGTTTACAGACACGAAGCTGAACATCAGCCTGGAACTACTTTTTACCAGAACTACTTTTTACATCACGTCCACCATCAGCTCAGAGTTTAAATCGTTTCATCCTCCGTTGTTTTACGTTCCGCTGGGACTAAAATGTCACGTTTACGTTCCGCTTTGAATAAAATGTCACGTTTACGTTCCGCTTTGAATAAAATGTCACGTCTACGTTCTGCTGGGAATAAAATGTTAGGTTTAATTTCTGCGGGGCATAAACCAGGAACAGAGAAAAATAAAACGGGACGTACCCGCACGTCGCTGCCGATCAGCATGTCCCAGGCCTCGTAACTGCCCTGGTCCTGCCTGTAGAGCTGGATGGCTTTGAGGAAGGCCTGGACTTCACACGTCCTCTTCTTCAGGAAGTCTGGCAGGAAGGAGAAGATGTGGATCAGCGAGGCGTGGCGTTCATCCGCCCCATTAAAACCTCACAGTGTCACTCTCTCATCTTCTCCAGCATGATTAAAGGGATTCCTCTCCCCTCCGAGCTGGTGTGGCTAGACTGTTGCCATGGCAACTGTCATGGAAATAGTTCAGCTGATGCTGTGCAGCCAAAAGTAGAAAATGAGACTCTGCCATGCCGCTGGAACATCAACTCCTCACTCGGGATGTCACGATTATAGATTTTCTAAGTCCGATTGCTGTTTAAAAAATAATCACGATTATTCTGTTTTAATTTCACAATGATGGAATATATAAAATTACATGAAAACTCCTTTTCTGTTAAGTGTTTATATCAAGAAAACCTACAATAAGCTACAGTTTTATATTAAAAGATAAAAAGCTTCAAGATTTCAGTGATGAAAATCAAACTATTTACATTATTAAATGACGATATTAAGTAAGTTTTACAATTATTAATTGTAGATTCTACTACCACGATCAATCGTGAAAATAAATAATTGTGACGTCCCTACTCCTCTCTAGATTATTTTATTTATTATTTAATTTAATTAACTATTTGTAGAAGGCAGTTCGCAGCTGAAACGACAAGCCATTAATGTCACATTTTCTGGTTAAAGCTTCACAATACGAGAGTTCGCAGAACTCACAACACCCCTGGTTCTACAGAGACCCAGTCACAAATGGACATTTTTTTTTTTTTTTTGCAGGTGAGAGTAGAGTCACCTGAGAATGCCTCCATAGCTCCGCCTCCTCCACCCTGACACCGGCTGAGGGTCCGAGCCGGTTTGTAAAACCCAGTGAGGGAGGTTTTTAGACAATCTTTTCAGAAAAATTATGAATTTAAAGGACTCGGGGCAGGATGAAGAAACTTATGCACGTGTGATTTCTTAGTTTTTGATTTTTAATAAATTTGTGAAAATCTCAAAAGTATCTTTTTCACTTTGTAATATTGGGATTTTGTGTGTAGAATTGTGAGGAACAAGATTAAGGCTGTAACATAACAAAATGTGGAAAAAGTGAAGCGCTGTGAATATTTTCTGGATGCTCTATACATCTATGGAGCTAACTCAGCACCGCCCCCTGGTGGAGGCCAGCCGTAGCAACACAAGGAGACTGACAAATTAATGGAAGCAGCATCCATGACGTCACATCGTAGGACGGCGGCCTGTTAAAGGCCACGCAGACATACATAAAGCCCCTCTTTCTGCTTCATTAGGAGTAAAAATCTGGACAATCATGCATATTCTTTTACAAATCCCGCCCGGGGTCCCTTAGCTTCTTGTGTTCGGGGTCCCACCTTGGTTCTGGTGGCGGATGCAGTCTGACAGGATGGAGAGGAAGCCGGCTTGCCTGGCCTGCTGCCTGAAGCAGAAGTAGGAGTCTCTGCGGTAGGGCAGGCGCAGGAAGACCGGGAACTGTCCCGGCATTCCCGACAGAGGCGGCGCAAACTCCTCCTTCACGCCTGAAACGAGAGAAACAGCCCAGCGTCACACAAAGGGAGAGGAAATTCACTTTTATTTCTGAAATCTGCAGGAATAAAACCACAAAATCACGTTTCAGCCGTTAAACTGGAGGGAAGTGAGTTCCTGATGGAAGAGCTTCAGAGATGAAATGTGAGACTCAGGATGGAGTCGAGATGATTCACGGGTTTTAATGAAAATAAAAAAGTGCTTCCAGGTCGCCTGAAGCTGCTTCCTATGTCAGCCTCTGCTGGTTTACAGCTCTGTTAATTCATCTTTTATAGATTCATTTGTCTCTGAATCGTCCGACGTTTACGAAGCCGGGACGACTCAAGCAGGTGGAAACCAGACAAGAGTCCATCTGCAAGGTCAGTGGTTCCCAACATGGGGGTCGGGACCCTCACGGGGTCGCCAGATAAATGTAGGCCATATATTTTTTACAATTATCGGATAAGTTTGGGATTTGCATCATGGTTGTCAAAATAAAACCATTTAATGCAGCGATGAACTCAAACGTTAAATTTCCACCACTATAGCTGCCTTACATGGATAATTAATTAATTCGATTGAAAACAGTCTGATCAGATACCAGCGACACGTTTCCGTGGACGCGGGATAAAATGATCCGGTGCGTTTATATGATTGACAGATTCAGACCTTTTTGGACATGAGCAGTGCACCTGTTTTATTTTGGCACTTCTGACCATCAAAAAGCTCAATAATCCTGAAACTCGCTCAGTTTTTAACAGAAATGTCACAGAGTCAGACAGTTAACTTAAGTCAGACTCCGACCTTTTACCAGCATGTTTACATGAGACAAAGTAAAGCTGATTTTTAAACTTTCCAACTCCAAACTCCAGATCTGATCTTGTATTTCATAATCAGCCCTTAGGTTGGAGCAGGATGGATAGTCATTGGAACGGAGCGAGGGGGAGGGGGAGGACGACCAAAGGCTGCAGGTCTGAACAGGATCCAAACTAAAAGTGTTTCCAAGGCATTTGTTTAGTTTCTGACAAAGATGCAAGACAAGAGATGTGATTCATGACACGCTCTTCCTCCTGGGAATCACCTTCATCACCGGAACGCTTCATTGGAAACCTGAAATTCCTCAGAGGGTTAAAACGATCTGATTATGAGGAAATACTTCCAAAGAATATTAAAATATTCATTTAGAGGCAAATAAACATGACAAGTTTAATAAATTCTTGATGCAACATTTTAGTATAAACTACAAATGTTCCTCATGGTGGCAGAAAAAATCAGATTTATTATAACGCTGTTAGAAGACCACCAATGTTTTGTTTTCTTCAGACTTTTCCTTTATATATAAACGTGTAATACCACTGTAGACCACCGGGTGTCGCCTCTACAGACTAATCCCAACAAATATCGCAAGTAGACCGTCAGCTGTTTTTGTGTTGTCATAATTAATTCTGATGAGAATCAGATCATTTTTTGCTTGATCTCGCTCATTTCTTTACGATGTCGTGTAAATCTGGGAGGACGGGTGTGAGTCTTTGTTTCTAAAAAGGTTTATCTGGACTCTTGCAACATCGCATAGCGTCCCAGATGAAAAGCCGTACGAATTTTTTTCCACCTCGGGACGCCACTGGACATCGCCGGCTCAAGAAATGAACATAACAGACGTGATGCGCCATGAAACGAGTCTGGAATGTGGTGTTTTAATGTTGGAAAGTTAGGAAAAGCTCCTTTAATCTTTGGCCAAAAGAGCAAAAAATGTTATATGAAGAATAACATTCTTTGCGCTTATTTGTTTTAAAGCGCTTTATAAATAAATAAAGTTGAAAATGTGAATAAATTCAGTGGGGAAAAAAAGTTAGTTTCTTTGAAGGTGGTGAGGATGTAATGTTTTATAGGATTTGACAGAGACGTCCTCGTTTACGTACATAAAAGGGATGAATGAAGCTTCATTCCACCAAATTTAAGTTTTCTCTACAGCAAAAGTACTTCAGAGTACTTCAATCAGTATCACCAGCTACAAGCATCACTTCTCGTTGTGGAGAAACAAAATGTTTCCATGGAGAGAGAAACAGTCGAGCGTTATACTCACCGGTGTCGCCCGGGAAACAGCGGTCCACCATGGCCATGTACGTCTCCTCCGTGGTCAGAACGGTGCCCCCCGTAGGCAGCAGCTTGTGGTGCGCCGGGACGCCTTTCATAAACGTCTGGAGGAAACGGGAAGAGGATGAAAGAGGAAGGAAAAGCAGGATACAAAGGAGGAAGAGGATGAGGAAAAGGAGAAGGAGGGGGGAAGGAAAGGACAAGAAGAAGAAGAAGAAGGGGATGGGAGTAAAAAAAGAAGAGAGAAAAAGTATAATTCTTGGGTTAAATTCTGAATTTTTATTTAGTTTTTTGGTAAAAACGCCCAAATTCTGAGATTAAAAAGGGCCGAACCATATAACTAATTTCTTTTTTTTATTTAAAGAGACATTCCCTATGACTTCTGACCCAAACGCCAGCTGGGGGCTGCCCTTTTCACAAACCAGACATTTAACTTAGCAGGAGCGGATCCGTCTCTAATGCAGCATGTGACCTGCAGATTGTGGGAAGTTACAGGTTTAGTGCCCCTAGTGGACAAAAGTTACACGGTATCCCTTTAAAGTCCAAATTTTCCTTTTTCTCCGGTGCCCCTAACACTCCCGTAGCTGTGTTTTGGTCACGTGACGGTTTCTCTTCGTACCTCCAGACTTTCGTGGCACTCCAGGCAGTAGTTGGCTCTGACCACCACGTACCGCTCCCTCCACTTCCTGGTGTCGTCGAAGTAGAGGACGCCCTCCTGGTAGAGAACCTCGCCGTCCTCCGGTTCCTCCTGGAGGAGATAAACACTCAGAGCTGACAAACAACTGCAAATTCTCCAGAAAAACAATGCTGAATTCTTGTTTTTACACATAGAAACTGCATAAATGCAAAGAGGTTAAAAATCTAAAGACCCAAACGTCCCAAAGTGGAGTTAAACATTAAACTTTTCACAAATGTTTCCGTTATCGATCTGTTTCTAGACGCACCCTCTGTTGGAGCAGCTGTGTGATCTTCTGTTTGTTCTGTTCCAGGTCATCTTCCACCTGCGCGAACCGGGCCACGGAGAACTGCTTCCTGTAGTACGTACTGAAGTCCTTCAGCTTGGCCTCCGCCTGGCCTGCAGCGATACAGACGGATGGAAAATTACTGAAACGGGTCTGGAAGAACACTAAAGTCCTTCCTGCGAGCCTGGAGGTCGCATTCACCAGACCAGACCTGAAACACAGTGATGAAAACCTTCATTTCCCCTACGACCAACCCTCCATCCTCAAACCTCCGAGTCCGATCATGTTCTGAGATCTCCAGATAATAAAACCTCTAATTGGTAACACTTCAACACCATCAAACCATCTTCCACTCATCCGGGGTCGGTTTGCCCGGGGGAGCAGCCAAAGCAGACGTTCCCCTTATCAGCCACTTCCTCCAGCTTCCCTGGGGGGATCCCGAGGAGTTCCCAGGCCAGCAGGGACATGTAAGGTGTCCTGGGTCGTCCCCGGGGTCTCCTCCCAGTGGGACAGGCCTGGCATACCTCACATCCCTCCACCGATCCACCTGTAACACCCGTAGGTACTTTAACTCCTCCACCTTCCTCTGATTTCCAGTAGAAAAGTGTGGAAAACACGATTTGTACAGCATTTTATCAAACAAAGTGTTACCAAAGTTAATTTGAAGTCTTTATTTGGCCCTTTAACAAAATGTGGGGAAAATTAACAATTGTTCTCTGCATTATTGACCATTTATTACCATGATAAAATTATTATAGTGTGGTCTCCTGGTTCCCGGTGTCCATCAGGGAGCAAAAGACAAGGATCAGGGTTTGGAGCAGAAGTTTTTACCAAAAGTGAAGCTAAATGTCTCAGAAACCGCATGAATCAGATATCATACTTTTGGCTTCATAGGGTTAACAAGAGCTAACCTCCAGCGGACAAATGTGAAGCCTTTGCAGACATGCTTAGACATGCAGTTCCCCCCATACAGTTATTAATAACTCATCCGTTTACATGCTATTTACTCTGGAAATAATTCAGAATTAGGGGCGTGTCCTTTTGGTTGATATGTGTCAGATATCCGGCAGCAAGGAGGCAAAGAGTAGTGCAATCGTCTTTATTAGCTGGCTAACAGCGCCTTAACTTTAGCCCGCCTTCCTCTGTTAGCTCCATGTTAGCTTTGTTAGCTCGTAGCTACAGGCAGCTCAGAGTTTCATGGATGTAAATCATCCCTCCGCATGCTCAAAGCCGCCCTCTCAGCACCACCTTGGCCATTTCTGCATCTGCGACGGTGGATGTACATTCTGACTGTGTTTGAATCAGAGTTTAGGATGTCATGCAGCGCTACTTTAAAACCTGAGAAAGTTTCTGAGTCCAGCATCTGCCTCCCATTGCGGTCCTACAAGTTCCAGGAACAACCAGGAGGCCAGCAGGCTCAGAGACGGGATTTTTAAAGTGGTTGATGAGGAAAAAGAGAAGTTATTAATATAATATGAGGAAAAACTGTTAAGGCCCTTGTAGCTGATAAAGAATTTATATTTTTCCTTCAATTTAACAGGGAGGCTTAAACTGGACAAAAATGGATGAACTTTGCAGCACTCAACTGGACTGATCTCTGCAATATTTAAGAAATGAAACTAAAGCTGATGATGATGCAGGAGAAGAGATAAATCCTGGTTAAAAATTACCCAAAATGCTTTTCACTGTAGTACAGGAAGCCAACATCCTGCTGTTTAATACGCTTTGATAGAGAATCTGATCCTTTCAGGACCAAGCAAACAGCTCTGTAATGATATAAAGATCTGGTCATCTTGTGATCTTTTTAAGTTACCGTGTTGCAAGAATTTCTGTTCTATTAAACAGACAAAAAGTTTTATTCTACTCTATTCTCTCATTTAAGCCGACTTTAGAGGAAAAATCTTCCAGCTCATGCAGGTCTCAACGTGTCTGCGATAAGTTTAGAACTAGAGTATCTTGTTTATTTCCTCATAAATAAAGCTGGGTATCATCAGCATAGAAAGGAAACCTAAATCATGATTTGGGATTATGTTGTTCTAAGGACGCGTGTATACTGAAAACAAAACTGGCCCTAGTCCAGACCCCTGTGGAACACCATAACCAACTCAAGTTTGTGTAAACTGGAATGTGTTTCATTACGTAAAGAGGACAAAGACGGGAGAAATCAGAGACAGGGTGCGTCTATTTATCATCAGCAGACCAGCAGAAAGGCACATTTTACTTCCTCCAGATCAAAACTGAATCCAAGCTGATCCAGATTCTCCTAAATGGGAGGTGAGGAACATTGGCCATCATCCTGCAGGTTTTCCCTGCATCCCTGTTCCATTGGGATTAATGAGCCTCTGTGATTGGCTGTTGGGTCCATTTGAATAGAATTGCGTTTGTTGGAGCAGGGATGCGTTGAAAACCTGCAGGACTGCGTCCCTCAAGGACCCGGGTTCCCCACCGCTGTCCTAAATGCTTAAAGTGAAGGAATTTTGTTTTTTTCTTGGTTCTTAAAGATGTTTAACTTCTCAGTCAAACTGGGAACCAGTTCTGACCGGTGGGGGCTTTAGTAACTGATGATGGTTGAGAATCCACCTGAGTAGGAGAGTCTAGGTTCTGATACTCTTATCTTTCTGTAAAACAACTCGTCTAAATGTGTTATGAACATCCCTAATTTCCCTCCCATGTCCCGAGCTGACTCGTCCTGATAAAGACCAGACGATGTCCTGCTGTGGTGATTGCTGCATTTTACTGGGATCAGGTCATCGAGGCGGCTCTCTGGACCGAATGAGTCATCTCAGTGGAGATCACAAGTGTCCAATCAGAGTCTGTCCAAGTTTCTGTGAACACTCGGCGGCGGCCAGATCGCTTTCTGCTCCCCTCGGTTTGTCAGCCTTCGGATTCTGGCAGCAGATTCTCAGGATTACAGAGAGAAAAGAAAATCCTCTAAGATTTCACTTTGTTCCCTGTAAAATGAGGCCAGATTCCCAATGCAGAGGAGAATTTTTCCCTTTCTGTCGTCCCTCTGTACGTCTGCAAACCACATCAGTGCCACAGCGGAGGGCAGGAAGCCAGTAAATGAGCATTTATGGAGTTTTAAGTGCTCTATGTCCATAAACTCGTGCAGGTAATTCCCAGTGGCACATCTTCCTCTTAATGGACGAACATGCCTGAGCGTGCAGATGCTGCCGTTTATCTTCCACAGTGCACAGCTGATGTCAGGCTGATGGCTCCGTTATTATCTCTGGGAAGCGTTAGCATGTTTCCTCAGGCTGGGATGGGAACAGAACCCGATAGGGCTAAGTGGCTTTACATGGACTCTGACAGGGAATCATGTCCAACATTATATACAGAACAGAAATATCTGGAACTAATAAGATAGATTAAATAACATTGTCACTTAAAAAGTCCAACTAAAGCATTTTCTAGCCTTAAAACACAGCTAATGTTTATCGATTGTGATGTTTATTGTGGTTTTTTGGACTTAAGCTGATTAGTTTAGTTTAATTAAGACACAATATTGAATTTAGCTTCATAAAGAGTGGTTTTTGGGACCTGGAAGGTTTCTGGGACCTAAAAGGTCACGAACAACCAACAGCGGCTTCTTCCATTCGTAGACTTTCCCCGACATTGTGCCCTGCAGACGCTGATGACCATGCTGCATTCGATTTGTCTCGGAGGTCGGAACTCGGTACTGGGAATGACGTCACATCCAAGACGGTTGACCAATTCGGAAAACTTGCAAAATCGCTATGTATCTCCTTAGTTGGTCATAATTTCAGAGGCTAAACATGTTAGCAAACAGCTTCTAGTGTTAGCAGAGAGATCACAACCAACGCTTTTATTTAGCGTTTCAAACATGCTGCATTTTGTAAACTTACTGTCTGCATAGAAGTTACAAAGCACTACGTTTTACACTAATCTATGTACAGTTAAAAAAGACCATTTAAACATAAATCTGTTTATTTTTGGTTTCAGGCACCATTGATTCGTTGGGAAGCATCTTTACTAGGTGAGGTCGGGGTTGGTGTGACTACCCCGACTTTCCGAGTTGGATTTCCGACTTTGCGGAGCGTTCGGGTTATATTTCCAACACGGAAATCGGAAAATCCGACTTCCGAGGACAAATCGAACGCACCATTAGCTAACTGTGTTGGGATACAAGCTGTGAGCCGCCACCCATTCCTGTTTGAAAGGCTAAGAAGTGGGTGGATAAGATACTACTTTTATATCCAGTCCTGACACCCTCACCGGCCACCAGCCATCTGCTCCTTACTCAACCTAATCAAAAGGTTTCCAGTGATGTTTTCATCAATAAACCGATGGATATCTGAGACATTTGGGATTAAATTATTCATCCGTTCATTTTGCATTAAACTTGTAAAAAAGCTGGAAAACATCGTTTAAAATCTCTTTAGATGTTCCATTAAAACACAAAGCAAAACCTCAGCTAGGCTTTAAAAGCACCGAAGGATGCGTGAGGTATTTGAAGCCTTTTATAAATCAATAAACACACTTATGGATCATCGATAAGATCAGATCAGGACCTTTTGAAAGAACTTCCCAGACCCGTCCGCCTGTTTTCCTGCAGCTGCAGTTTGAAGCAGCTTATGAGAGATCTCTGGAGACCTCCTTGTTTTTTCCTAAGTCCCAAACAATGCAGTGTGTTAAGGTCTGTGGTGTCCCTGCTGACCCCGACGCCAGCAAGACTGGAAATCCTGCTTCCACTCAGCCAGGCTTACTGGTCGGGATGTTTCCCTGCAGGCGCTGAACGCGGGTGGAAATCTGTCCGTCCAAACAACAACAAGGTTATGTCTCAGATTTTATGTCTCAGGATTTCTGTTCCACAGAAAATATTCAAATAACATTTGATGACAAAAGAAAAGATGTTAGCCGACAATATATTTTACATTTTATTCAACCAAGAGCAACAAAACTAAGATTTTACATCAACTCTGGAAGTTATTGTTCAGGGGGAGGATAAAAACCTGGAGGTCAGGTTTGGAGCTCCTGGCTCAGTCGCAAGCTGGAAAATTCTGACTTTTAGTCTGCTTTTTAATGCAGCATTAGAAAACTCCCACCAACCGGCCTAATGTGGGTTAAATGTCATTTTATCTGCTGTAAATGAGAGATTCCAGCTTCTGCAGGAGGTGAATGAATCCAACCATCCATCCATCATCACCTGTGTGATCACGTTAGCGTGCACGCCGTTTACTGGCTGGACTTCAGACTTTATTATAAAACTAAAGACCTTAGAGCAGAGAGGATATAAAATGGAAGACTTGTGGTGGTTTGGACTCGTCTGCCTGCAGCTCACATTACCTCAGCATCCTCCCACGCTTTGACAGCCGGCCCAGCGAAAACATCATTCAGAACGGGATTGTTCCTAAATGACGGAGCGGGACCGACTCCGCTGCATCCGGCTGCTGTGTGAGCCGACGGGGCCGTCAGACGGCTGCACGTGTTGCCTTTGAGGGCATCAAGACTCTTATTTATGAAGATTCTGAATCCATTCAAGATTTAGAAGAATGGATATTTTAACATTTTAAAAGTGTTGAGTCACAGACATTACGTGACAAAGAAATGTTAAAGTTTGCAAAGTAAGCAAAAATAAATCTCAGCTCTTCATCTACAGGTTGTTTCTGTGCATTTGAAATCTTTGAATAATTGAGGAATGTATAGAAATGATATAGTTAATCCTGTAAATCGCCCTCTTTGTTATTTTTTATAAATAATTTTTTTTACACAGAACCGAATCAAATTGTGAGTTGAAATTACAATTATAGTACAGAATTACAGTAAAATCATTAAAACAGAATTCATTCAATGATTTCCTTCATTGGCTGCATGAGAACCGTGTGAGACGATTCACTCTTTTCAGGTTAAAAACAAGGAAAAGGTCTGAACCTGATTTGCAAAACAGCACAAAAACAAACAGAAAATGTTCCAGTTTTTCTCTGGAAAGTTCCACCTCAGTGGCTGAAAGCTGGCTCTGGGCCTTCAGGTGGGAATGTTAAGTTTGGCTCATAAACAAATCCCAGTTTGATCCCAACAAATGCCCGAAACCATTCCTCCATCTGGAGGTAAACCGGCCTGCTTCCCGCGGGGCGCTTGCAGCCCTGCAGTGGAACATCGGCTGCTGCTCAGCTTTCCACGCCACTCAGAGGCTCATAAACCTGCAGACACGGGACGGGCTCTGCAGCTCCCATCCCAGAGAGGACGACGGATTCCTCCGTCAGCTGTTGGACGCACACATGCGGTTTGTGTTAGAGCACGCACACACGGCCAGAGTCGGGAGTTCATCCCGGGGCAGACGCTCAGAGGAGGTTGCATATAAACACTGCTGCAGCTTCATGCAAAACATCTGCAGCCACGATTTGTTTAATGTGTCTGATGCAAACACAAGCGGGGAAGATGCACCTCCATGAGCTCCTTAACCCTTTAAACTCAGGTCCTTTTTAATACTTTTACATGAAACCTTTGTAAATTAGTTTAATTTATGCAACTTTCTGAACTCAAAGCTTAGTTTCTGGCTTGTTTGATGCACAGGAACATCAGTGATGGATATTCCCGGACGTGTTGCTGCCCTGCAGCGTCCCAAAGCTAAAACTGTATCGTATAACTTCTGGGATGCTGCATCAGCTGCTAGAAACTGGATATCAACCTGCAGCCGTTATGAACGTACATTGTGTCAGATCCATCAGATAAACAGCAAAAACAGTTCTGTCTAACCACGTTTTACAATCTCATATTCAGCCAAAATGTCTTTATGGCCGAGTTTATGGAATGTGTAAAATTATTAATCTTTTTTTTAGTTTGTCTTTTATTTCTAACCTAGTAACTGATAATTGGTTACTAGTAAATAACCTAGTAATTTGGTTTATTTATATACATTTTAAGTTCTGTTATCTCACTGACACACTGAGATCATATTGTATCCATGACAACCAATTTTAGCTGTAAAAACTTGTTTCAGACGTCACTGCAGCAACTGCACAGATTGCTTTACAAAAAAAACATGTTTAGGCTGCAGACAAGTGGGAAATATTTTAAGAAAAATGTAAAAAACTCATTTCGACTCCATTATAAAGTGAAAAATCTGTTCATGCTGCTTTTCGGTCTCTTGCTCAATAAAGAGAATAAAGAAAATATCGTGAGACAAGAGTAAAAACATTTCCTCCAGCATGTGTGTGCTTCATGCTACCACCGTGGCAAAGATGAGCTTTTTTTTTTTTGTAAAAATTGGAAGAATCATCAGAGAAGAAGATAATTTCCCCTGATTGTCGCCTGAATCTTCTTAAGTGTTTTTTACTCATATTAAATATTTACTCATTTTTCCAGGGCACCCAGGAGGACGTTACAGGAGGAAGAGACAGAAGGACTAAACAACATCAGACTGACTTTTACTGACTGGAGAGATGTCGGAGAAGAGATGGGATGGAGATGCTGGATTAGCCGTCGTTAGCGGAGATCTTCGTGAGAAAATCTGCCACAGTTTGGTTAAATCATTAAATCTGTCTAATCATAAGGGAGTAATAACCAGGTTCATTCCCCAAGGACAGAGCAGACTAGTTAGTTAAAATCCGAAGAGACTTCCTGATGTGGGTGAAAGCATCTCAGTTTTATGTGAAACTATTCTAACATCTTTAGGAGAAACAAGTCCACGATGTAATCAGCTGATAGTTGCATCCAAGAATGACGACGTTGGATTCTCATCAAGTCTGCTCTGGCACAAGAAAAACAGACAAAGACTAATTAGAAGTGGATTTTCTGCTGAGCGGCAGGCCGTATGTCACACAAACCCCGCAGACAAAGACAGTAGAAGCCATTTAATGACATTATGGAGGAAAACGAACCACAGCAGACAGCACAGAAAATCTGCTGCAGCAACCGTAAATAAAGTGTCTGAGGGTTTCACGAGCTCACACACTAAATCTCATCTTATTCATCTCTATGTCAGAAGCTGATGTCACGATTTCCAGATGAGTTTTTTGTTTTAGAGTAAAGATGTAGACGAGGAATATCTGAAGGTCCTGCAGGTTTTACATGTTTTCCTGCTCCAACACAGCCGATCCAAACCCAACAGGTCCAGCAGCTTCTTCTCCAGCTCTGCAGAATGAGACACTAATAACTAAAGAAGCGGGAAACATGATAAACCTGCAGCACCGTGAAGCTGGACAGATGCTGGAAATGCAGCACAGAAGCATCTAGAAGAAAGACTGAGACCCTTTCATGTTTCAGATCTTCTGCCAGACTCAACTCTCCACTGCAGGCTGACAGAAGATCTGAAACAAGAAAGTTTAATGTTTTATGTTTAATGTGACAGAAGATCTGAAACATGAAAGGATCTCAGTCTTTCTTCTAGATGCTTCTGTGCTGCATTTCCAGCATCTGTCTGCATCTTCTGCTGGAACCAGAACCAGACACTGGTCCAGAGGTTCTGGTTCTGAGACAGAGGCTTCTTTATGACAAAGTTCAGGAGGCATTTTTCCACCCAGCAGCCTCCAGAACACCATGTGCAATAATTCCTTCTGATATGGAGAAGAAAACCTTCAGGGTATGATTAAAATATTCCTCAGTCCACCTGAACCTGCAGCTGCCAGCGAGGTTCAGGAAGTGCTTCCGGGTGCTTTATTCCATGCAAACCATGCAATCATCAGATCAGCGTGCAGCGCTTCAGAAGCTTTGATAAACAAATAAAAACTTCATCATATCCGTGCAGAAACCAGACGTTTGCCTCCCGTCACAACGGCTCCACAAATGAAATCCACACTTAGATTCTGGCTCAGCTGCCAGTTTTTAGAATTAAAACAGCAACTCTCATCTCTTTATTCCAGTAAACATGGAACCATTAACGAAAGCAGATGTTAAACTTTCTACATGAAGCTCAGATACACACCGGCTCTGATTGTTTGACCAGCAGGGGGCGACATCACCGGCACCAAACAGCACATTAATATTAAAAATGTCTTCATAACATATGGATACAATAATAAAAATTATTTATATTGATTTCTTGTTTTTATTACTACTTTATCATTTTATTATTATTATAATCATCATTATTACTATTATTATTTTCTTATTAGATTGCAGATAGATTCTGATGCTGAGCGACCGTTTAGGTCCCCGTGCAGATGGGACCGGAGCCCAGCATCTAATCCTGCCTGAATTCATCAGAAAGTTTCCAAATGACCCGAAACCTAAACCCAGATCTGGAAAAGAAAGCCAAACTGGTTTCACTGGGCCAGTTCCTCTTTTTTAAAACCAGATTGTCTTTGCATCTCTCAGCAGACCGTTTGTCTCTTTGTGGAGACTCTCCAGTAGATCTTAACAGAGATTTCCTGACCCCTGAGGACCTCAGGGCCCTTCCAGTGACCCGGTGCTGCCTGCAGTAACCGGACCAGATCAGGCCTGCTTTTCTACCCGAGCAGGACCAGCAGCAGCAAGTTCACTCAGCCATCCTCCCTTATCACGCCACAAATCAATCTAATAAATAAATGTATGATAAATCCACAACTGAATAAATAAGCAAACAATTAACTAAATAAAAAACTGAATAAATCTAAATAAAGTAAATAAATGTTGAAAAAGCTTTTAGAACACAGTTTTGTGAAGGAGGAGCCTCATTCCTGTTCTGCTGCAAACATGTAGACATTTCACTCTTTTGTGTGGACGCTCCACCCGCTGCACCTGGCGCATGAACTGCAACATGAAACTCAAAGAGCCACACCACCGCACCATGTTAAGCTGAAAAGGAGCAAAGCCAGACACAGACTTGTGAAATGTCCCTTTGTCCTCTCAATATTACACCCTTGAGGCAGTTTGGGATGAATTCTGGCCGATGACGCAGCAGGCGGCTGAATGTGGACAAAAATCTGCTGAGGAGGTTCATGCAGGAGGTATGCTGGTATGTGAGCAGCAGCCCAGTTTCACTGGAGGAACCTGCTCTTCCAGCATAAACATCCCCGCAGCCAGAGGACAAACAAAGCAGACTGAGCCGTCTCCGCGCCTCAGGTTCAGATAATCAGCTTCAGTCCTCTGCACAGGGAAGGTTGGAAACCCTCTCAGCTGATAAAAAAGGTTTATTTACCCTGACAGAGGGTAGCAGACCCCTGTCCCAGGAGACCCCGTGGCTTTTAAATGATGCAACAGGGGTCAGAGACAAAGAACAAATGAAAACTTTTGGCTCTTTTTATTCTACCTTGCAATGAAATTGATTATTGCGACAGAGCTACGGCTGCATTTCCACTTATCTGAATGCATCATTTATGGTGATAAGCAGCATACGGACCTGCATAGTTTCGGTTTTAGTTCCTGCAGCTTCATCCTCCTCCTTCACAACCAGACTTCACTGTTTATCATTAACAGTTTCTAATTTATAAATCTACAACTTCATGGTTTTGTATTGTGTTTAATTTATTTATTCCTCCACTTACAGACCATACTGGTTCCACTCCGCTGGAGATGAAGGGACTTTTATTCCAATAAACCTGCAACCTCCACTTTCAAAGAGATTCCCAGGATTTAAACCCGATTTTTGAAAAAAGAAGCACATTTTCAACTTTGCATGGATTAAGATTATTATTTTGCTGAGAAGCAGCTCAAATCAAAGCTGGCAGCGAGAGAGTCTTCAGAGCTCTGAACCATCAGCTGCTAGTCCAAACAACATTATTTATTCTGGGTAATTGGAAGCTTCCAGGTTTCTCTTGACGTTGGATTGCAGCTCGTCGCTCTGATAAAGCACAAACACGGAAGTTCCTGCGTGTCCCTCTGAAGGATTAAAGCCTCTAACTCATGACCCGAAGCCCCAGAAAGGTCGTTTTCACCCAAAAAACCCAGGATGATGCATAATACACCACCATGTTAAAGTAAGAGAGGCATCCAACGAGAGGGAGCGACAACCGTAACGGGCCGAATTATTTTACTGCGTTTAGTTTGACTTCAGGAAAAAAATGAGCCATAAACATGTTTTTTTTAATCTCTGGAGCGAATAAAAGCATTCTGTTAGCTGAATTGGAGGAAACAGACTTTTCGAGGAGGAAGCAAACACGTCGATCTCTGAGGAGAATTTGGAGAAAAATGCAAACTAAACTGGATCAAACTGGATCCAGTCCTGATGGAAAAACAGATTTATCCAGATACAACACGGAGGGGGGCAACAGAGCCAAAATGTTTATCATGTTTATCTTACTGGAAAGAGTTTTTACAGTTAGGATTGCTCCTCGGTTTGCAACCAGGAGATGGAAACCTTAATAAACTACTTGCCAACAGGTCAGACAGGGAAACTTTGGACTGCATCCACATACAGATGAGTTCAGGTTATCTGCTGAAGTACCATCTTATCATGTTAACATCAAAAGGAAGGCAGAAAATATAGATTTTGTTTTAAAATAAAATGTTTTAGATGGAGGAGGCTGCATTGTTCACTATATTCAATCTTTTGTTCGGTAGTGTGGGTCAACATGTGTAAAAGTAGCGTCACCTCTTTGTTTCTGTTGCAGGAAAGATTCATTCATGACTGAAAATAAATAATTTTATTAGACCTTAATAATAATGTTTAAAGCAAAGAACAGAAATGTTAAGTCACTTTTTCCATGTTTGTGGCAGCGGTGCACCTATGGACGCTGTAGAATGACGCATTTGTTAGGTTATCTTCTTCTGCTCCTTTTCACTTGTGATGTTTGAGAAATGAATAAAAAAAAGATCTTAAATTCATTTACATAAACAATGAATGAAATAAATAAATAAAAGTTGATCACTCAGACATTTTGACCACGTGGAATCCGGTTTAAACCAGATCCTAAAGTACATAAATCTGAGAAGGTCAGCGTTTTATTTTCTGTGTTTACAACCAAAACTCATCGTTCCTGTTCTGACGACATCACTTCACCGTCATCGTGTGTTTGCAGGGATTTCTCCTCATATTCTTCGTTTTTTGCTAATTTTTCTTACATTTGGCATTTGGTATTTTTCGAACTAAGCATAGTAACATAAATGATTAGTATAAAAACTGAAAAAATTAAATATACAAAAAATAAATAAAAAAGACAGAGTCCGTAAAGAAGAAGGTTAAAGAAAAACACTTCTATACTCCTTCCCCACTTTTACTGGGAATATAATACGATGTTCACCTTCCACACAGATTAAAATGTGATTTTCATAAATCCACTGGGAATACACTTTTTCTTTTAGTTTTGGGATGCGGATTGTAGGCTATAATCTAGTTTTGTTTAAATACATATAATTCTTTGTTTATCTTTCATAAAAACTCTTTTCTGAAAAGATTTCGATCTGAAACAAGTTCCTGCTTAAATTAAACAAACATCCAGCTTGTTTTCCTCCATCAGTGCAGAGACTAAAAGCTGAGAGGCGTTAACATGTCAGCACATGTCACGTTTTCACACACAGTTGTAACATGCAAGAAAAAAAGCGAACAAAAGAGCAAGTTTCCTCTGAAAGCGCCTCTGCACTGGGAAAAAAATGGCCCAAACTGGTTTTGAATGAGTTTATAAGATCAACATTTCATTAACGTGCAGAGTGGGACGTCCAGGGAGGGTTTCAGTGTCATCCGTCAGGAAGTACCTGAGACACAAAGCAAGTCGCTGCAAGGCAGAAAAATGTCGGACAGAGACCCAGACAGGGCGAGTGTGTGTGTCAGGGACAGAAATATGAGCGCCACACACACACCCAGCAGGCTGCAGAGCAGGCAGAGTTCAGTTCATTAGCAGTCAGCAAAGGTTTCCAGCTTCCTGCACGTCTTCCTACAGCAGCAAGCGCCGTTTCCGTCTGCTTAAACATCAGCCAGCAGCCCCCGAACCTGAATATCATGATAAACATCCCAACTTCACCCACACTCCTCTGGAAAAAAGCTGAGCACACACTTTTTGCTGAGATGTGACCTCACTTCCTGTTTCTCAGCCCTGCATGCGGGAGCTTTTCCTGCTCTGGAGCTGTGTGCCTTTTAACAAATGCTGGCAAACCACAGCAAATAAAGGGAAACTCTGATGAGTGACGTCCTGCTAACGACCTGAACGCCAAAACAAAATCAGCTCATTCCCAAGTAGTAGAAGGTACGGTGGCCATCAGAGGCCACAATTCTTCCAGACCAAGATGTTTTCATGTGACTGGATCCATCCGCCTCACGTTAGCTAACTACCTGCACATGAACTGTCTTCTTCTGTGGTGTGTTTAAGGCGTTTACTTTTCCCAAACAGTGCTCTAGTTTCTGTTAAACACAGCAGCTACTGCAGATAAAGCTTGTTTGTCCATTCAGAGACACCGTAATAAAAGTTATGTTCCACTTTTAAAGTTTGTAAATCTATATTCATGTCTAGGCCCTGCAATGGACTGGAGACCTGTACAGGTGTAACACACTTCTGGCCTAATAAATGCTGGGATTGGCTCCGGCCCACCACGGTTTCATTAAGCGGTACCGAAAAAGAATGAATGAATATTTGTGCCTAAAAGGAGTTTTAAAAATACAGTTTATGACTAAAATCGGTTTGTTCCGCAGTGCGATACGGGATGTTCGAAGGATATATGTCCAAACAAATTGCCCCTAAAATACATCCTGGAAAACGTTGACCAGCGAAGGAGCCAAACTACAACAGAAAAATGGGTTTTTCAAACAGATGTGAGATCGGTACGCCGCAGAAACAGGAGCTGAAGTTGACTCGGTGCAGCTTTGGTTCTGTCCAATCTCTGACAAACAGCTGTTCCCAGCTTTTACTGAGACACAGCTACCCGGATAAATATCTGGATGTTTCTGCAGCCCACACTGACAGTTGCTCTGGTAGTTTTTAGGGGTGTAATGATACTTCAAAAATCGATTTAATATCGGTTCAAACTGGTTTAAATGGCAATCGATGTAGAAAAAAGGAAAATGCATCAATGAGGATCACGTGCAAACAAATAAAACTTCCTTTGTTCATGAAAACATTTGTGATCATTTCCATGTCTATAATAATTATTTGTTCAGTGTTAAGTTTTGTTACTACAACAGGAAATAGATGGTCACAGTTTTAAACAAGGAAGAAAAGGGGAATTATAAGAAAAAGACGATTCATTTGACCATAAAATAACTAAAATTAACTTGGTAGGGAAAAAAATTGAAAAAAAATGGAAAATCGCAAAAGATCGAAATCGAGAGCCGAATCGATTCATGGCTTGAGTTAATCGTTACTTCCCTGTTAGTTTTTTTGGGTGCTCCCCCCCAAACTCATGTTGGAAGGGAGGAGTTTATTAAAGCTGGTTTGTTGCCAGTCCATCTTAGAGTAGAGCAACTCAAATTAAATCATATGTACAATATTATCAATGGTCATGCCCAAATTTATTTACATTCTCAAATTAGTTTGATTTAGTCACAGCACAGTCACTTTACAAGAGCAAGTATTCGCTCCTGTACAGTGCCACAAGTGAAGACTGCTGCCAGAAACTCATTCTTTTATACTGGTATTATGGGCTGGAATTCTCTGCCGACTGCTTTTCAACTTCTAACTTCACATAGGTGTTTTAACATCCAGGTTAGGCAGTTTTTATGGAATAAGGTGAATATTTTTTAATGTTGGCCCCAGGTTGCTTTTATAGTTGCTTTTGTTGTTTTTATGTGTGATTTATTTTGAGGGCTGCATTTTTGCTCCTTTTACTGTTTTAACACCAAGGACCATGCTGGAAATTAGTTTTTACTTCTGCATGATATCCTTTGGACTGTTCAATCAACCAATCAAAAAAACTAACTGTTCCCGACTCGGAGGGAAACTGGGATTGAGGAGTGCAGATTTGATGAATAGCTGCCTTCCAGCCACATTAAAGATGCTCTTTGTGTCCGAGTCACACGCCCGGTCATGAAAGCAGAGAAACAGTTTCGCCCGGGCGTTAGCGATGGCAGCCCTCCTGGAACAATAAAAACATGCAGCTGTCAGCCGCTGAGACAAGCTGCAGAGCCTGTCGGACACATGTCCTGCCTGCACGAAGAGAGCTGTAAAAACGCTTCACATTTCTGTCCGCATTCCTCCTGCATGCCGTCACAATCCTGCCTTTAAGCATGAACTTCACATGGAAACTGTGGCTGCCTGCATCTGGGGCTCCAAACTTAAAATCGCCTTCCTCTCACCGTGAAACATGACAGCAAGTAAATGTCTGACATAAATCTTCTAATGGCCTCAGAGAACATTTCCACCTTGTTTGGCCTCAGAGTCTGCGTCCATCTGAGAGACTCTGCCTCTCTGAAATGCTCCGTTCATACCCAGTTATCCTACTGATGTCTTAGATGGCAAACGCTCCAACAGTTGTTCTTAAATGGAAAAAAAACTAGGGGTGGGAAGACTGAATCCAAACATTATTTCCCAATTTAAACTTTTTTTTTTTTGCTAAAATTTCCTTTTTCAATAATAACTTTTTCACATTTTTAAAATAACTTTTTTATTTCATTATTATTATTATTTTAATTTCTATTATTTACCTGCCTTGTCGGGCATTAAAGCAGCAGGATGTCAGTCTGGCTGCTGTGTTTTTTTTTTCCAAACTGAAATAAAGAATAAAAAAACTAAAAACTATTAAAAAAACTTTTTTGTAACATTTTTGTTTTTTTCCACAAAATCTGCAATATCTAAGACTCAAAAGAAGCGCAATTTGAATCACATCGGCAAATAAAAAATCAGAAAAGAAACAGATCGAGAAGAAAATGCCTGCAAAATCCACATTTTTTTCCCTAAGAGCTTAAAGTGTGTGGATAAAATCTTGCATTAGTGCTGTAGCTGCTTGCTGATGGGAGCTCAGGCCTGATGTCACTTCCTTTCACACAGATTCTGATTAGTTATGCCCCAGCTTCATGCATATTCTCCATAATTCTGATCATTTTCTTTTGGCTGCAGGTTTCAGTCATTCCTGACTCGGTGCCCTGCCGACGGTAAACAACAGGTGGCTTTTCCAGCTGGGGCTGAGCAGCAGTTTCCTCTCATTGTGCAGAGCTCCTCTGAATATCTGAGCGGTGGTGTAATGGCAGCTGGAGGCTGGGTGACACAGCAGGAGGAACGGCACATCGACAGAAACAACAAAGACTGGGAATGCCAGAACCGCCGCTCCTCCAGCCCCGATAGTCACCATGAAGCCGAGTTACTCTGACACATTGTTCTGGCTCATGATTGGACACAAAACATTTTGAAATCACACAAACGCAACATTTTAGATTCAGACTCATTATCCCAGTCGCCCAAGGTTGGAGTAGGAACCCTAAACCCCCCATCTCTGCCTGACAATCCACCGTTAAATAAAGTGTTCTGGAGCCTAAACCACCACAGCTGCATGCGTCTTACTGGTTCCCACTGACAGCTGAGACATGAGAGATTATTACACACGTCTGAATTAACATACATGTTACTGAGTCACAGTAAATTCACCTGCAGCTCAGTACAACACGGACCCTTCTCTCCTGAAAGAAAACTGCATTACTGTCACTGAAACCAGAAAATACCAGCCCAGTCAGTAAAGTAATCTTAGGAATGAGTAAAGTAGTCCTAGGGACGAGTAAAGTAATCCTAGGGACGAGTAAAGTAATCCTAGGGACGAGTCAAGTAATCCTAGGGACGAGTAAAGAAATCCTAGGAACGAGTAAATTAATCCTAGGGAAAGTAAAGTAATCCTAGGAATGAATAAAGAAATCCTAGGGACGAGTAAAGTAATCCTAGGGACGAGTAAAGTAATCCTAAGAACGAGTAAAGTAATCCTAGGGACGAGTAAAGTAATCCTAGGGACGAGTAAAGTAATCCTGGATACGAGTTAAGTAATCCTAGGGATGAGTAAAGTAATCCTAGGGATGAAGTAATCCTAGGGACGAGTAAAGTACTCCTAGGGACGAGTAAAGTAATCCTGGGGACGAGTAAAGTAATCCTACGGACGAGTAAGTAATCCTAGGGACGAGTAAAGTAATCTTAGGGACGGGTAAAGTAGTCCTAGGAACGAGGAAAGTACTCCTTGGGACGGGTAAAGTA
>JAVQJG010283910.1:0-15366 GCA_036024015.1 Craterocephalus amniculus | reverse complement strand
ACACACACACACACAGACATCATAGTCTTATAGCTATATTAATTTTGGATGGAACCCACTAGACAGCGTCTCCATCACCTGTGTGTTGCAGGGTGATAGAGAGGAGGCAGAAAACCGGGGATGTGATCGAGCTGACGGAGGATGGGAGGCCTCGGGAGGCCGCGGAGAAGAAACCCCCGCTGTGTGACTGCAAATGCTTCGGCTTGCCTCGCCGCTACATTATTGCCATCATGAGCGGCTTGGGGTTCTGCATCTCTTTCGGCATCCGATGTAACTTGGGCGTGGCCATAGTGGGCATGGTCAACAACAGCACCATCCACCAAAATGGCAAGATCATAATTAAAGAGGTGTGGCAATGACAGACGCACACTTTACGCACATTTATCTATTTTTTTCCCCACTGCTTTTTGGTCCAATGCATTCGGCCATAACATTAAAATTTTAACTTGTTAAAGGAAAAAGGACGCAAAGGATCCATTTTCCCCACCACACAAAGGAATGTTGTAAAATTAGCTGTATACTGTCCCCAAATCTCAAATGATTAAACTGTAATCATTAAGTTTTGTATAGCCTATGTGCGCCTAAAAATAATTGGGAAAAAGCTGCTTTAAAAAGAGGCAGAACCCATTCTTTAGGCCAGTGTAAGCAGTCGTTAGTTTAAAAAAAATCCTGAATCTATATCAACATTTTATCATTAAAATTATGAACATCATCATTTGATTGACCAGCACATGGAGACATTTTGAGGACTTTGGCTAACGTTATACAGGCCCATTTAGTATCATTGTGTAGCCTAGTGGTGGCCTTTTTCTTCGTTTTATTGGTTGACGTTATTGTAAAGCAGCTTGTCCTGAATTAAAGTTGAATACCCGTTAAAACGACGCTTTTACATGATACTTAAATACACCAAATATTATCTGTGTTAAAGATGGGCGTATTTTTTTCGCAGAGGCCGGATCTACAACATCCACTTGGCCTAGGCTATTTACTCTTCTTTTAGCATACTAGATATAGGCCTATAGGTTATACAATTTTGTTTTGATAAGATATAGGCCTATGCATGTATGTTTGGATGATCAAATCAATGCACATAATGGACAAACAAACCGTTCCAAGCTTTGAACACACAGCCTACAGCGGAGTCCCTTAACTTAAAAAATAAAAAATAAATCTGCTGGTAAAAAAGCAGAAAAAAATCGTAACCATCGTATTTATTATTTTCCATCCCTGCGTTTGTTTCCAATGTTACCCACCAGAAAGCCAAGTTCAACTGGGATCCAGAGACGGTGGGAATGATTCATGGATCCTTTTTCTGGGGATACATCGTGACGCAAATCCCTGGAGGTTACATTTCCTCAAGACTGGCTGCAAACAGGTAGGCGGCGGCACTGGCAGTCAATAAACGCAGCTACATTCATTTGGCAGATTAAACATAAAATTCTTGTGATCGCTGGCAAAGAGATTGCAATTGGTGCACTTCTCCCTTCGTCTTTTCCGACTGTCATAGCCTACTGTATTTCCTCTTTTTGAAATTGGATTTAAATTGAACGAAAACGTGGACAGGAACTGCTGCAGATTCAATACAAACAGAATTAAACATGAGGCAAGGTGAGGCACGTGAAACGATGAGCAGCTCTCATCTTTAAGCAGACAATCGGTGCATAAAGCAGGAAACAACAGTGAGGGTTGGCAGGCCTGACGCTCCCGGTGTGAGGGCTCTCTGCCACCTGTTAATGAGCTCCCTGGGGGAAACCGGGTTTAATCTGTCGCGCTCTCAGGGCATGGACACCAGACCCGATCTGGTCGCCAAAGGCTTATATTCTCATGAGCACTGCCAGTGCGTCAGTCTTTATAATTACGTTAGTGTGCCACACATGCTAAGCAGTAATATTTATATGACATTGCACATTTTAAGGCTTGAATCAAAATTTTAATAGCCTGGTTAGTAGGCCTAGGTGGCTTTTAGCAATAGGTCCAAAGAAAATTGTAATCCGTCGAAAGCTCAACCTCAAAGGCCTAAACGTTAAATCCATCCGCCAATTTGACAATGATGTTAAGCCTGTGAATGTAAAGTTGACAACAGGCAAATATGAATGGAAATGAACAAAAATAAATAAATAAATGAAACAGCTCTGACAGAACAAAAACTATAATAAGCTCCTGCCGTAGCCTAAACCAGTTTTTAGGCCTTTATTTAACGATATAGTCTTCCAGCCAATCTGTCGGTAGCTCGTCCTGATGATTGACACGAGGGTGTAATCAAATCATTTGGTCTCGTGCCCAACAGTAGTCTCCATCGGATTAGGGCTTGCCCCCCACGTGCAGATGAGAGGGGCGGGAGAGCGTGCCAGACATGAGAAACAGCTTGGTCTTTATGGCCTTGGCTCACTTGCACAGATGAATGTGCGAAGAGGCCCCCCCTTGTCTTATTGCTACCTTAAAATATGTTGCCTCCGAATCTGATGCGCCAGGTGCTAATTTTGAACAAGGCACTGAAATTTATAGGCAGGAGTTTTTAAACACTTAGATAATTAGTGAGTAGGCTATAATTATGAGTGTTCGAATACCAAATGATTTATGACATTTTATAAATGTCCTTATACTTTCGGTCAATGTCAATTTTAAAAAACTTCATTACATCTATGATGGAAAAAACTCCCGGAGTAGCACAGACGTGAGGACGGTTGCTAAGCGACACATGCGTACATGGTGACTGTTAATAGGGCGTTGCAGCTTAAAATATTTATTTCTATGACGACAAAAGAGCGCGTGAGTTACAGGGCCAATCATTTCCGAGGACACAAGCATTTCATCCATATGTGCTTTTGTCAGTGGGAATAAGATCAATAAAGGAGTCATAAAAAGGAAGATTTCTGCCTGTTTCAAAACGGCATACAAATTCAGTGATTAAACCTTTTTCTCATTCTATTTCTTTGCAAAGTGTATTCCAAAGGCCAATACTTTTTCAACAACCCTTCCCACAATCCTGCAAAAGACCTATTTAAAAAGAAAGAAAGACAGTCAGATTTAATACGTTATTTCAAAGCATTGATTATTTTTTCAAACACATTTTCCCTAATATTTTCAGGGTATTTGGTGCAGCCATTGTCCTCACCTCGACTCTCAACATGTTCATTCCCTCGGCTGCCAGAGTCCACTACGGGTGTGTAATTTTTGTTAGGATATTACAAGGACTGGTGGAGGTAAGAATGGGCATTTCAGTGTTTTGAAAAATTCTGGTTGAAAATATATGTTCACAATGGATTTAATGGAGGTAACATCATTGCAACAAAAAGGCTCACATACATCTCAGTTTCTTGGAATTTCACCCCAATATAAAACAAAGGACTAACTGTAACTCACACTCTGCATTCAGCCAGAGGAAATGTGAGATGAACTATTGATCCTGGCTTCCACAATTTGTTTTTGTAGGACAATCAAGTTGATTTTTTTTCTGTCACACTTTATGTTCTGGTTACATAACAGCAGAGTGCCCCTGTACAGATGGATGAAGATGACAAATGCTGATAAAAGGCACATCAGTTCTCTAGTTTCATAGTGAAACCCAACACGCAGACCTATCGATGCTTGTGGAATAGCCTACGGTTGATTTGTTTATTGTTGTGGCTGATAATACAAGCTGATTCTGCAGCTCCAAGATATTAGTGAAAGACAGTAGAGGTAAATATATTTAAAAATAAAGTGTTGGCAGGCATCATGTGCAAATAGTATTTAATTTAGGACCACAACTGCTTATGAATATCTTTTGTAAAAATGTATTGCGATCTGAAATCTCACCCCTTAAAGACCTGCAGTGCTGTTCTGCATGCAAATGGTGTTTTATATTAGTACAATTTGTTTAAATTAGCTGCTGATTATCATTTAATACCTGCATGCTCATTTTGCTCTGTGAACAGCTCATCAGATCCTCAGTTTGTTAATGGTAATTACCTGGGTGAAAATGTTAATTGTTTTTAGTCATTCATTGTTTCAGATTCATGTTTGTTCAGATTAATTCCTGGAAGAGTACTACGGATAGACTTTAGGTCTATTGAAATGCTATTGAAATTGCAGTTTGTTATGAAAGACATAACAAACATCTTGTTTAAAGCCTTATTTACTGCACAGTTCTGTTCATTCTGTAAAACTCAGTGTAAACTTGCAAGATTATTGCAAGTACTCAACAAGACGTATACAGACCGCAAACAAATGTGTACATTTCCTAATCAAATAGTTGGTCTGAATGAATAAAAATAATAATGATTAATAATAATAATAATAACAATATGATATACACTGCAGTCCACTGTTTGCTGATTAACAAATACTCACTGCTCCCATGTGGTGTTTAGGGTGTAACCTACCCTGCTTGCCACGGCATCTGGAGTAAATGGGCTCCACCACTGGAGAGGAGTCGCCTTGCCACCATCTCGTTCTGTGGTACATAATTTTTTTTTTAAAGTTCTTCTGTCTGTAAACTAACTTCAGAACAGAATGTTGCTATACTAATCAAGATATGTTGACTCCCTTATATTCATGTCTTTCAGGCTCTTATGCTGGTGCTGTAATAGCAATGCCTCTGGCTGGGATCCTGGTTCAGTATTCAGGATGGTCCTCAGTATTCTATGTCTATGGTGAGCCTGAGTGAAGAGAACCTGCAAGTCATTGAATTGTCATGGATGGAATTATCAATTTAAGTATAATAAAAAATAACAGAAGAATAAAGACAGTGTTTTTGTGTTCTGAAGCTTGGTTAGAGTTTGACAGTGGAAGAGTCCAGCAAGAGTCAGATAGATTTATCCAGGCAGACTGTGCATTGATTTCCTCCCCCGTTGTTTTGGTATGTCAATAAATAACCCCCCCTCATTCTGTCACTGTAGACTGGATACAGTAAGCTTTCCTGTCTGGGTTTTTTTCTCTCAGGCATTTTGGCCAACATATTATCTGCTTTCTTACTTTTGAGGCCACATTTACTGCAATGCTTCATCTATGATTAACTGAATATTTCATGTGTTTTCTGTCTGTAATATATATGCAGGATGCGTTGGCATTTTCTGGTATATGTTCTGGATTCTTGTGTCTTATGAGAGCCCTGCTGAACATCCATCCATCACTGATGAGGAACGTTGCTATATTGAGGAGAGCATTGGAGAGAGTGCCAACCTAATGGGTCCCTCGGAGGTGAGAGGGCATCGTTTACACAAATGATTCTACTTGATATGATTTGTTTCCAGTCTTTTGGTTTTGAAAATAGATTTTAAGGCACCAACACACTGTCATCATCTTGTCTTTTACATCAGCAAGAGAGAATATTACATTAAAAATTGACATTATTTTTCTGCTTACAAATTCATTTTTTGATATAATTTATTCCAGAAATTCAAGACTCCCTGGAGGAAGTTCTTTACCTCTATGCCTGTCTATGCAATCATTGTGGCAAACTTCTGCAGGAGCTGGACATTTTATCTGCTGCTGATCAGCCAGCCTGCATACTTTGAAGAAGTGTTTGGCTTTGAGATAAGCAAGGTGAGCTTGCAACATAAGTTAGGTAACAAATGAAAAATAGAGAGCATTATTAAATTATAAATGTGAGTGCTTTGGGATATGAACAAATCTCGCGTGTTTCTGAAACAGATGCCTTGAAGTTAAATTTATGGATTTTTTGGGGTCATTATACAGTCAGTTATACTGTATCCCTATAAATATGTACATTTCTTTAAGAATAATAGGCTGTGCTGCTAATTCAATGCTTGGAAAATTCCTGTTGGTATGGCAAAATAGTCACATGTGACTGCAACTGATCTGATTCAATAGAAGCATTTTAATTCAGCATTTCACACAATCATTTATTTCTATTTTGTTGTTTTGACAAATAAGTATAACAATGACATCAGTCACATGTTATATGTGTTAATTGTGTAATGCACAACAAAGACTGCCCAAATTCTCAGGGACATTTGCAAAGGGCATGGTTACCTGAATCATTCTCACTTATGAACAAAAATAGCACTCGTGAGATATTCTCACAACCTACATTCACACAATTCAAAGATTTTATAGATACGAAACCGTTATTTAGACAAAATGAAGTTGGTTAGTCAGATGAATGTCGAACATTATTTTAACCGTTGTTATCGAGCAAGGTAAAGAGATATCTCAGCCTGTTGTATTGGAAATTCAGGAATGAGAGAATTAAATTGGCACATCAGACTTTTTCTACTTTGAGCATGCAAGAGAAAAGTAGAAGAGCAGGTTTCTCTGAAGCTGCTTGAAACTTACTGGTAAAAAAAACCAAACTGCATTCTGAAAGTGATTTGGTCTTTTACTTCATTTAAAAGGCATAAGCTATTGCTGTCAATTCATTTGGATGATTTTGTGTTTGCGGTTGCAGGTTGGCATGCTGTCTGCCCTCCCACACTTGGTGATGACCATCATTGTGCCCATTGGTGGCCAGCTGGCCGACCACCTGCGCAGCAAGAACATCCTTTCAACCACCACTGTCAGGAAAATCATGAACTGTGGAGGTGAAAAGCCTGAGCTGAGGATGACTTTAGATTTCCACACCTCACGCTGCACAGCTACAGGGTGTTACTGTCACGCTGTCACATCCATGCTGGTGTTGTTTTCTCTTTGCAGCCTGAATGGTTTGAGAGATAGTTTTATTTATATTTTTGCAAAAAATCTATTTGTTCAATACAGTTGAACCACTGTTTGTGGATGGGCATTGATTTCATATCTGTCACTTATGTAATTGAGTGTAGAGGATGTATCACGCTTAATTCAATTGGCACCACCATGACAGGCAGCCCACGGGCTTTGTGTGTGCTCGTGTTTTTGTGTGTCTGTATGTGTGACCCACTCTCTCTCTGCTAGGATTTGGCATGGAGGCCACATTGCTGCTGGTGGTTGGATATTCCCACAGCAAAGGAGTGGCAATCTCCTTCCTGGTGCTGGCTGTGGGCTTCAGTGGATTTGCTATATCAGGTTAGTAACAGACTTTTAATTTGTTTAGAACATAATGTAGATGTATATAATTATATCATGTACTGTAACTGAAAGGATAAATGTTGTCCTGTAGGTTTAGTGTATCTAATGTTTGATCTGGCACATCTAAGAGACCAACAAGTCAAATGCTGTGTTTTTTGGCATGATTTGGACAATATGCTGGTATTTTAAAGGCAAGCATTTGAACTGCGTAAGACTTTTTCTGCAGACTTCAGACTGCAGCTACTGCCAGCCCTTCCTCTGAACCTCTTGGCTTTCTTCATTCATTTGTTCAACAGATCACTATTCTGAAGCTCAGTTACAGAGCATAGCGGTCTGTGACTGTGTGCAAAATCAGTTTTCTTGCCTGTTGTTCTGAAGCTTTCTCCTGCCTGTAGTGTTTAATAATTCAGTGTGAGCTGTCTCGGGGGATACGCCAGGCAGGCTGTGTGCAGCAGCTCACAAGGACACTCACTCATTCAGAGTGGGGGAGGAGGATGTGTAGCGACTTGATGCTTATTTCTGCAACAAGATGGTCACCATCTCTGCTGCTTTCATCCTCAGCTGTTGCCTGCTTCTGTTTTTTTTTCCTTTTTTTGTTTAACTTGACCCACAGTCTTGCCGTAGTAAATTTAGCTATTAAATCTGATTCATTGGAATTCTCGTTGCTGTAAAATATCTCATCAGTGTCTTCATTTTATTTTACATTTGTCCCATCAGGCTTTAACGTCAATCATCTGGACATTGCTCCTCGATATGCGAGCATCCTCATGGGAATCTCAAATGGTGTTGGTACCCTGTCTGGGATGGTGTGCCCGCTGATTGTTGGTTCAATGACAAAAAACAAGGTAACATCATAAGCTCTGAATAGTGAACATCATATAGAGATTCCCTTACCTTCTCTTTTATTTGTTTAAAAACAAGTGAGAAGATAGAAAGAAGATTGAGGGAGGTCCTTAACTTAATGTGTTTAGCAGTCATTGAGAATTCAAATCTTATTGAATAAAAAGGTAAAGAATCTTATATTTGAAAGCACCAAGGTTCTGCTTCCCCTTAAACTCTCATTATTAAGTGAAGTAATATCTAGGAAATCTTATTAAAAAATTACATAAAATAAGTGGTTGTAGCTGCAATTGGGAGACATTCACTTTAAAACCTTGTGTTTGGCGTTTGAGTTGATCTGGAGGTTAGATGGTTAAGGGGAGCCAATGGATAAGACTAAGATCCCACAGACACTCTGTTCGTCCGTATGGTCCAGACAATTACATGACTGAACTTCCGGAGTACATTTATTCATAATGTATTGAGATACCTTCTTGAAATCAAGGGTCACCCCCTGGTGGCCAATAGAAAAACTGCAGGCGTTTAACACACGAGCATTGGCTGTACTTCTCAAACCCATGGTCAGCGCTAACTGGGTCAATCAGTTTAATTTTACAGTTCAGTTTTTTTCTATCAAACTCTTAGATCTGTTCATTTAAAAGTGTTTCATGTCATTGCGACAATTAGAAAAAGTAATCATGGCATTTATTGGAGTTTCAACAGGTAATACAAGGGTAATGACAATAAAACACAACATTTTATGGCACTAGAATATATCCTGTAGCATAAATTCCTAATAATACAATGTACTGACACTTAATTATCCTTTTGCCCAATTCTGAATTTAATTTCTCAGTATTCATTTTTACCTCCTATTGGCATTAACTGTTTTCTTTATAAACCTTTCATCCAAGTTTTTATCAAAAAAATAAAATCTACACATTTTTTGTATTCACATAATATATAACACTCAGAAATGTAGCCATACAAAGATAGAGTTTAAACTGCGGAAATAAAAGCTCATAGAGAAGTATGTCAATGGCACATAGCTAGTATGTTTGATGTTTTCCCTTTTTCTTTTTTAGACTCGGGAGGAGTGGCAGTATGTATTCCTCATAGCCTCTCTTGTTCATTATGGGGGTGTGGTCTTCTATGGGATTTTTGCATCAGGAGAAAAACAGCCATGGGCAGACCCAGAACTGACCAGCGAGGAAAAGTGTGGCTTTATAGATGAAGACGAGCTGGCAGAGGAGACTGGCGACATCACTCAGAGTTACGGTGCTTTCGGAGGTCCTTCTAAAACATACGGTGCCACCACACAAGTGAACGGAGGCTGGGCTACTGGCTGGGAGAAGACCGAGGAGTATGTCCAGGAAGAAGGACAAGCAGGAGGCTATGGATACAGGCAGGATGAGGGATACTCTTAGGCCAAAAACACAGTCGTTGACACACAAGTAGACTTACTTTCCTGAGTGTGCATCAGTTTTAGTCAAAAGAACAAACAAGAAACAAGAAATGCTACAATTCATTGTTGTATTGTTTGCACAAATTTGAAAAAAAAAAAACTAAAATGTTATGAACTAAATGTAACAATTACACACACACACACACACACACACACACACACACACACACACAAACACATATATAAATATATCTATATATATAAATATATATATGTGGATAAAAATATTTGATGAATAGCGGAGTAGCACATATCAAATTGGCAGTCTGTAAATGTATATTAAGCCTATTGATAATAGATATATATTTATTTGGAGTGCAATTTTGTGTAAACCTGAACATTCATTCAATCAGTTGTGGCTTCCTAAGCATACTAAAGCCTGTAGGATAACGTAGAAGCCAAATCAGACCTGACCCATTGTGTGTCAGGTCAACAGTTACAGTACAGGAACCAACAAACCAGCCATGTCAGCGTATAGATATGTCACCGCACTGCACAGTAATCAGAAAGTAGACACTCTGTTGTTGTAGATTGTACTGTATCTCCCCTGAATGCACTCAGAGTAGTGTCCTTTCACTGCACAATATGAGTTTTTTCTTATCACCTGTGTCTGTGTGTGTGTGTGTGTGTGCGTGTGTGTGTGTGTGTGCGTCGTGTGTAAAGTCCTGAACTTACAAGTGACCTAGTGTAGAGATTTGACGGCGCACTGACTTGTGATGATCGTTTGGTTACACATGCGTAGGAGGTAAAATGTCTTTCAAATGTCATTTATCAGACAAGTAATCTATTCATTAACCGTGCTTTAAAGTTGGGCATTTGATCCACTCCTGTTAATATAAACCAGCTATTACAAGTCTAGTAGCTGCAATGCATTGAGAAATTTGAACATATAAAAGACAGATATTATGAAGTAAAAATGCCTTACAAAGGGTATGTGCAATGCAAAAACAGCAGTGATTAACCAGAAAATGACATGAGAATCTCAATATTGTAGCTCTAAAAACATTTTAATGGTTTGTGGGGGAAAAAGAAATTTGCCATAGAGTAAAATACATATTTACTAAATAAAGAAGATGTGTACAAAATTCAGTGCATATTGTTAGTGCTCCTGAAAACAAAGATTTCTCTGAGATGCCTAAGGGTTAAACCCCCAAATGCTCAGCTGATCTATGTTTATGGTTTAGTCCTATGTGATCCTGCGGAATCATTAGTTATTAGTTTGCACATGGATATGTTTCAGGTGTTATTTTTACACATTTTGCAGCCTTCCCATTTGGTTACTATAAAAGTGCAAGACAGTGTCTTATTATGTCACTGGTACGTCGCTTACACAAGTAAACAAAAATGTTGACGCACGTCATCAGCTCATGCAGCTTGATCTGATTTAACGGACAGATCTGAGCGGCAAAACAATCACAAGCTGTCATTTTCATAAAGAAAAGTTGATGACTTGTTTGCTGGAATTTATTTCCTACCTGTAAACTGCCAGATTGAAACCAGTGCAGGAAACTGTTAGAAAGAGAAATTTAGTCGCCAAGTGTTTCAAGGTAAAAGAGAATGAATTAAAAAGCCAATTATCATTGTAACGTTTTGAACATTCCCAAACAAGTATTGATATTTGTTTACATATAGCTATACTTTGCATAAAGTTTGATAAAATAAGAAAATATCATTTATGGTAGCAGAAAAATTACAGAAAAGTGGCAATCACAGCTGTTGTCGAAGTTCCATGGGACTTATTTTAAAATGTAAAGACATGCCTTTAACTGTAGAAGTCTGGAGACAAATACTTTGCCTTCATTTTGTATTTACACTGACAAAGACTGAAGGGGGACCATTTTTATTTTCTCACTTTTCTGTGGATGCTTCATGTCAGCACTTCACAATGTAAATGTGTGAGGGTGTGTATTTATGCATGGAACAAAGTGGAATTCGTAGTATGTCGTTTCTTTTTATGTTTCTGTTTCTCTCAAACGTTTTTGTTTTTGTCTCAGAAACTGTTACTGATGCTTCAATTTCTTTGCACAATCAACCAAAGGTAAAAAGTTTAGTTGGTTTTAAGCAGAAGTCTGATATTTCAAGGTAGTACAGACCATCAGCACCAAGGTTTCCACTGAGAGTAACCAGTAGCATGCAGGTGGCACTAAACGTTACTCAGTGTTCAAAGCAATAAATCCATAGTAACAGTTCTGGTCATGAACAGTCATTATGTTGCTGGGGTTTTTTTTCAATACATTTGTTTAGAAGTCGTGTTTTTGTGATAACAAATGTAGAAAATAAACACTTGTAAAGGGAAAAATATAAACAGTATGTATAAAAAATATAGTAATAGAGTCCAACACAAACAGCCCTGACAAGAAAAAGCCAGGGTGTTTGTGACGGGGCTGCTCACCAGATGAGAATGATAAAAAAGAGCTCTGTCTGAGAGGCGGACGCTCTTCCTCTTTATGTTTTGGTTTTGGTGTGGTCCACACTGACTGTGTGTTGCTGTTCCACCTCTTTCTCACTCTGTCTGTCCCTCCCTCATTCAGTTGAATTTGTGTCTCTAATTCAGTGGCTGGACCCCTTTTTCTCCTTCTAACCACATGTACCTCCTCCTTCTCCTGTACAGCCTTTCACTGTTGCAATATTCATTGGCATTTCGGATAAAATCGAAACATTTTGAAAAATGTGCAACCTGAAGTAGTGAGAAGTTTCCTGTTTTGTGCCTCTGAAGTTAAAGTGTGATTCTATGGCTTCTGTTGCTGTGTAAATTGAAAGGTTTGTTGATGTCGAAATGAAATACTCTATATCCTTTTTTGATATAAAAAAGTAAACAAATCTGTGTTTGTTCTGAGTATTTGTACTGACATGTACAAAAAGCAAAAGGCAGACAATATTAAAGAGTCTCTAGTAAGTACAGTAACAGTGCTTTGTGATGCATATTTAGTCTTGTTCTTAACAGAGGTTGATGCTGTGAACTTGTTTATTGTTGTTGTTGATAGAGCAACATCATCATCAATCAGGCTCATGTTTTTTTCCCAGTCAGTGCCTGGAAGTCCAAACTTTTCCTTTCCTATTAACTGCTACATTTTCCACCTGTTACGTTAGTGCCAAGAGGAGTTACCAAAGAACCCATTTTTAATTACCTGTGAGGAAACTTACAGTTTCTCCCCACTATAACAGTTAAAGTGAACCATAGAGTGCATCTTTATATACACAGTTCAAAAAAAATTTCTGCAGACTATTGCTTAGAAAAGTCTGCTTTTATTATTTCATATCATTACAGTGAAGATCTTGGTGAAATTGTTTGTGAGAGGTTTCACCAAGGCCACAATAAGTGCGCCGGTAATGGCTGCCCTCCTCTCCCCCCAGTGAAATCAATAGGGACTGTCCCCAGTGTTAGGCTGGACCTATTGACTGTTCTAACCTCTTAATGGAGATGAGAGGGAGGGGGAGCACTTATTGAGTTATTTGGAGGTGTTATTTTCGATTAGCGAGCTGGCTCCTACCTTCACTAACAAGTCTTCAGCTCTGGTTGATGGTCTTAAAAGAAAAAAGAACAGAACAAGTCAGTTTTGATATTGAGAACAAAAATAAAGTCTTTGTTTCCTCTTGGTAGAAGTCTAGAGAACAAGGTTCAGAACTAACAAAGTGAGAAAATTTCTCCACAGGAAACTAAACATGCATATAGTTTTTTTAAAATTGTTTTTATATTTTATTTTTATATATTCTATTTTTGTGGTTATTATTTTTTATATCAAATATTTAAGTTTATATATTCTATAATACGTTTAATAGTTAATAGTTTTTTTTTTTTAAAGTTCAGATTTGTATCAAGATTTGGAACATTATTCTGTTTATGTTTCACTTATTCTCATCTCAGTTAGATATAGTGCCTGGTCTGTATTATTTATAGATGACAGGTGTTATGTGATGTTTACAAAATGCAAGCCTGCCTGATTCAAGACAGATCTCACAATTTATTTCAACGGCATGCAGAAGAGCCGTGGAGCTGCTGATATTAATTGATGTACACATATCAAGTGTGGATATTTTGCCATGTTTTTGGTAGCAGTAATACAATTCATTGGCTATTCCATGTTATTTTAACAAGAACATGCAGAAAAGGAGCTTATAAACATTAAAGAGAGGCAACAACAGCTGACTTTACCTAACTCACTGCATCTTGATTCTTCCTGAAAAATGTTCAGATCCTCAATCAGTTAGTTGATTGGGCTGGGAGTACTCCTCTCAGTGATAGACACATTGTACAAATTGAAATGTAATGTTTACATTATGTTTTCTGAGAAATAAACCAGGACTTTACTCCACTCATAAACTTAATCTGTGAAATGCTTTGTCAAAGTTTGGAAAGTCTCCTTGCAACAACTCATTTGGCTAGAAATAAAATAAATAAAAAACAGATAGGAACGTATTCAATTTATTTTGTTTTATACAGTAGCATAAGAAAATGTGTTTTAACAATACATATGCTTGAAAGAAAAAGTGTCCCTAAATCCTGTGTCGAATGATTCGCTAGATGACATTCGCTAAATGAAGCATTCTGATGTGTGTTGACAGAAGTCCCAAGTGTGAGTGGTAGACTCATACCTGACTCACTTTTAAATTCTGAATGACATATATATTCAAACTTGATTTTTATGTCTGAAGTTAGGATCCAGACCACATTCTCGATCTGAACAACAGTGATGACGAGTCTGAAGCTCTGAAAAGCAAAGTGACTCAGAGATCATTATTTGATTGATCCTAATTATCTCTAACAGGAAAAAAAAAACACTCCCATCGCCCACATCTGTTTGTGTGTGTCTGAGTGTGTGCGTATGGGGTTTTATTGCAGCTCGTGTCCTATCTCAGTTCACTGCTTTAGTTAATTGGACAAGCTCAATAAACGTGTCACCAGTCAGCCTTAAATTGTGTTTTCTCACAGTCAACCAGCCTGAACCGTCATGCTGTCCCAGTACAAGTGTAGGAAGTGACCCATAACCCTCTGTGACCATCAATCCACCGATTACAAAAAGACAGAAAGATGCTGCAGCTTTTTACAAACAGAAAAAAAGGAAACTTCATGGTAACCGCAGCTGGTTTCTCTGCATATAGATGCAACATTATCAGCTTTAAATAATATTGCCCATTAAATTCACTGGGTAAATGTGTTGTTTTACTGGTATTGTATGTTCTTATACAGCATTGTGGGGGTGTGTCTGTGACAGTGTGGATGCTAAACTGAGAGAATGAGTCTGCATATGTTGAGCATCTTAAATGGCTATTCAGTTGTGGGTGGGGGGCAGGTGCTGCCATCGCCTCGGGGGAGCTGAGGGAGACGTGAGTGGGAGGAGTGGAAGTTGATGCCAAAATCACTCTTTAATGACTAAGGGTGGGGGGAGAAAAGGGGGCTGTGCTCCAGTCTTGCTTGGACCCCTGAGATCCTATATGGCTCATAAATAAGCTCCTGATTTGCACAATGTGCCCCCAGCAACTCTGAGCCGGTCGCAGGATGATGATGAGGAAGTATTTCTCCACTATAAGATATTGATTTGAGACCGAGCAGGACACAGCAGCGTGGGGATGAAAGGATTTATGTCAAGAAGAAAAATTTGCAAAGTAACATAAAGCATTGAAGCATGAATGTCTTTATTAGGTTTAGCTCAAGAAAGCAAAGAAAAATGTTGTTTAGGAAATTGAAGGCGTGAATGCAGCCATACCCTGCTTTGTGTACAGTCACACAGAGCGGCATGTGAGCCGTCCATGGTGCTCAGTGAAGGATTACTGCGTAACGCGATCACTGAAGTGCTCATTGAGTTGCACATAGACCTGCAGAATCCAAATCAGCAATGGCATAGACTAATAGCATTGCAGATCTAAGAGGTTTCCATCTCTAAGTCACACTTCTATGTGGATTCTGGGTTACAATCCCCCCCTCCACAACAGACACCAATTCAGCACCGATTGGCTTGGAAAATAGCATCAGGATCCTCCTTCAGCCCGAGTCAGGAAGCATGATTGGATGCACATGCCAGCCTTTAGCACTATAGCTACAGCTGGTACCCCCCCCCCCTCCCCCCTCCCCCCCCCCACCACCACCACCACCTCCT
>JAVQJG010283908.1:0-10100 GCA_036024015.1 Craterocephalus amniculus | reverse complement strand
CGGTTTACCCGCCGGTCTGTGAACCGGTTTACCCGCCGGTCTGTGATCCGGTTTACCCGCCGGTCTGTGATCCGGTTTACCCGCCGGTCTGTGATCCGGTTTACCCGCCGGTCTGTGATCCGGTTTACCCGCCGGTCTGTGTGCCGTCTGCAGCTCGGGGAGGTCCAGGACATCGTCTACAGTTCTGGACTCAACATGTACAACCTGTACGCTTCCTGTCCGGGCGGAGTCCAGCCGAGGCTCAGGTGAGGTTCATGTTTCTGTGACGAAGCTCACCTTCAGCAGGTGTGGCGATGAACTGGGTCAGGTGACTTATGGATCTGTTACTGGTTGTCAGTGTGGAACGTGGTCAGCTGGTGGTCAGGGATCTGGGAAATACCTTCATCAACCACCAGTGGACTCAGCTAAGGAACCAGGTGTGTATGAAACCCTGACGTCTGGTTCAGGTGACTCACCTGAGAACCGCTTCACAGGTGTGTCTCTGTCTTTAGAAGCTGCAGAGTCTGGTAGCTCTGCACGTGTCCGTCCGTCTGGACCCCCCCTGCACCAACTCCACCCCCTCCTCCCTCTACCTGAACAACCCTTATGTCAGAAAGGCTCTGCACATCAGCCCCAAAGCTCTGGACTGGGCCATCTGCAGGTAACGGTCTCACCTGGTCTCACCTGTCCTGTTCTCACCTGTCCTGGTCTCACCTGCTTGTTCTTCTCTGCAGCGGTGAGGTGAACAGGAAGTACGGCCGGCTCTACATGGATGTCAGGAAACAGTACCTGAAGCTGCTCTCTGCTCTGGTCAGTGAACGCACCATTTCAGCCAGTTTAACCAGTTACGCCAGGTGCGATCCTGCAGACAGGTTTAAGATCAGGGGCCGTATTCACAGAGAATCTTTTCTCACCACCAGGAGGACACTAAAACTTTTTTAGCTAAGAGCTCCGTCTTAAAACGTATTCACAAAGCTACTTTCTTTTACTGACCAACAGAGATGACTCTTTGCTGAGAGAAGGGGCGGAGCTGAGTTTGTTGCTACGGATGATGTCATGTTTCCTGACATCGTAATTGGCTGTCCTGGGGGTTTGGTTGTTTTAGGTCTGACAGTAAATTAATTCATACGGCAGGACAGTGATGTGTGGCTGACCAAGCTGGTCGGATCAAGTAATTTTTCGATGGCTACGGTTACAATGTTTTTTAAAATTTGGAAATAATAATTCAGAATTAAATAATTCGGAATTAAAATATTTCCTTCGGGTTTACATGGAAATATTAATTCTGAATAAAGGTTTACCAGGAAAACACGTTTTCTTAATTCTGCTTTAAAACCAGGGATTGGGAAGTTTTCAGATTGGTTGGATGGTGGAAGTGGCGCATCATACGTACGTACGTCTATCAGAAGTTTAACGCTACCTTTCCATTTGAGAAAACGCCATAATTAGAACCATTTTCACTTGATTTGGATTCTATTTATAAAGCAGCAGCTAGTCGCTCGCATGCTACGTCACTTTCACCTGAGCAGACTCTGTTTAGGTCCGTTTGCTTCAGACAGAAAGCGCTGTGTATGCAGATGTAGTGGCAGAGCGCTAAACTCCATAAACATTTCAGCCAATAATATGATCACTTCTGACAATATCAACAGGAATAACCATTAAATAACACGTGAAAGGTGAAAAATTAAGGAGTCATAAAGTTGGAACCGACACGCCCACTTTTTCTAGGTGAATCAGGGGGTTAGGAGCTACTTTTAGCCGTAACTTTCTTTGTGAATACGGGCCATGTTCTACATGGAGGCGTGTCCCTCACGTGTCGTTTTGCTCTCTGCAGAAGTACCGGGTCCTGGTCTATAACGGGGATGTGGACATGGCGTGCAACTTCTTGGGAGACGAGTGGTTTGTCGAGTCTCTGCAGCAGCAGGTACCTGTCAATCAAACTCCTCCACAGGTGTGCTTACCTGTGTCAGGTGCATTAGTGTGTGTGTGTGTGTGTTTTCAGGTGGAGGTTCAGAGGCGTACGTGGCTCTATGAGGATGTAGACGGTCAGCAGGTTGGAGGCTTCGTCAAAGAGTTTAGTAACATCGCCTTCCTCACGGTGAAGGTAAATCATCATCATCGGTGTTATGAAAGATAAAAGCTTCGTGCACTTGATTTTGATGGGTCTTGCCTTCTTGTCCTGCAGGGTTCGGGTCACATGGTTCCGACTGACAAACCCAAAGCATCCTTCACCATGTTCGCCCGGTTCATCAGGAAGCAGCCGTACTGACCGCCGCCGCCGCAGCTCCTCTACTGCCAGCCAATCAGCAACTTTTCCTCAAATGCTTCTCAAGAAAGCCAGAACAATGTTAACCACTCGTCGTTCCTCTCCCGGCCGCCGTGGCAGCCCGTGGTTGTCACGGTAACCAGCACTGCCTGATGGTTTTTGTTTTTAAATGTGAATTGTTTTAAAGGGAATAAAGTTTAATTTTTAACAGACTCGTTGCGGTGAGCTCTCCTCTACCCCAAACAGATTCTCGCTTTCAGGAAGCGGCTTCACTCTTTTAAGGTTTTTATCACCATGGCAACAGGTGCTGAAAAGCTAGAAGGTCCAGAGAAGAAAACCGGTTGGGGCATCATGGGAAAAATCTGCTACAAAAGGGTATAACAGGGTTGTTCGAATCCACTACAGAGGTCAAGGTGAAGTAGGGGTGGTGAAAAAAAATAGTTTTTAATCAGAATCGAGACTCTTGTTCATCAAGATTCAGAATTGTTTCAAAATGTCCAAAAATTAATTTTTTAAAAAGCTAAAAATTATTAGTTTGACTTAAAAAGCTGCAAAGCGGCAAAGACATGTTAAACTTTCCATGTTATCTAAGTTTAAACAGTTTTTTGATGAAAATTATCAGTTTTCTTTCAACTAATGACATATTTCCTCAGTGCTGTTTCTGGCTTTTAAAGGAACGGAGTTAATCAGCTTTTTTTACTAAAAGAGGATTGGATGTGAATTAAGATCGGTTTTAGCCGAGAATCGATACTGAATCGATATGTCACCCCAAAATCGGAATCAAATTGAATCGTGAGTTGCTGCAAGATTCACACCGCTAGTGTGATTGTAACAAAGTACTAATACCTTACCTTACTTCAGTAGAAGCTTTCAGTGTCTATACTGTACTGAAATAGTTATTTTCCAGACATTTTACTTTTTCTCCTTGCAATTTGAAAACAGCCTTACTTGTTTTTACATTATGGCTTGTCATTGTTAAAGGAAAACAGAGCAAAGAAACCTATCCAAATAAATTGCACCATCCGGACAGAGTGAATTTGTGGTTGAAGTATAAATTTATTCAACTGTGACATCCTATAGCTTTGTACGCGATCCACCTCTCCTGTGCATGACATAAATCACGTCTTAGTCCAGCAGTGATGTAGCAGATGTACGTAGTCTGGTGCAAATATGTCTGCGGCAGAGACTGGAGAGCACGGCTACCTCATAGCAGCCCTATGTTCTAATATAAAATCATAATCTTAGTGTTTTTTTAAATTATTTTTTGGTAGGTAGTGCAAAATGTCCCTGTTGGACGGCCTAATGGTATTTCCCTCTTACAATGCCTTTACTTTTTGTAGGCGTTTATACTTTTACTCGAGTAAAAAGCTTGAGTTGATACTTCAAAAAAGTCTTTTAAACCCTAGTATCTATTCTTCCACCCGGTGGTGAGTGTAAATACTTGTGACTCCTCTGTTCCACTGACTGAATATTTAATCTTATAAAACTGGAGCATGTGGGTTTAAATATTAATTATCAGAATTAAATATGGGTTTTATTTAGGTTTAATTCCTAAAAACTGAAGATGAAGGAACGCTGTACTACTACAGATATAGGCAAGTTGTGTCCTAGAGAGCCGTAGTTCTGCAGGTTTTACATGTTTTCCTGCTCCAACAAACCAGATTGAATTAAATGGATCCGACATCTTGAAAAGATGTGCTCAGCGACTCATTCATTTTAATCAGGTGTGTTGAAACGGAAAACATGCAGGCAAGCTCTGCTGCACTGAAGCTTTCTACCCCTGCACCACAGCTCATCAGACATTTATTTCTGTTTCATACTGGCTGATGTGCAAATAAACAATTATACATCTACTTTTATCTCCAAAAAAGGGTAAAGGTACAGAAATAAATTAGTAATATAATCAGTAATTATTAGTAATATAAATATAAACATCTGGCTTGATGTCCTCTAAAGGACACTGCTTTTATGACATAATGACATGTTAAAAGTCATCTGCTCTGAGTGGTTGGTGCTTCCATGTTCCTCTGTGTTCATGCTGGTTCTTTGGAGGTTCAGATGGAGCGCAGACCAACAGAGATGCAAAGGTTTGGTTCAGTCTTTCCCTTCAGGTTTCCAGGACCCTTCCAGCCCGGAGCAAACATGGAATACTGCAAGATCAGGTCCAGGTGGCTAACAGGCCACAAGTTTCATAACTTCACATCACCCACACTGGCACAGACACACCGCAGGGATGTGTGCTCAGCCCGGACCTTTTCACACTGTTCACACATTACACAAACATGGTGGTGAAGTTTGCAGATGACACCAACATGGTGGCTCTCATATCAACAATGAAAATCTATAGAGAGGAGATCCAGCACCATGGCAGGAAATGGTAAATGGACTGTACTTGTATAGTGCTTTTCTAGTCACGTGAGTGCTTTGAGACTACATGTCTCATTCACCCATACAGCATTTATATTGGTGCAGAGTCTAACTAGGGGAAGTGGGAGGGAATTGAACCGCTGACGTACTGTTTAGTAGACGACAGCTCTATCCACCTGGGCTACAGCCAGGATGCTGTTCAGATAACATCTTCGTCCTGAACGCCAGCAAGACCAAGGAGCTCATTGTGGCCTTTAGAAGATCCAGGACGGAGCACATCCCTGCATTCATCCATGAGGAGGAGGTGGAGCAAGTGGACAACATCATGTTCCTGCTCATATACATCACATCTGACCTCATCTGGTCCACATTTATATTGCACCTGGTGAAGAAGGCCGTTCCCCTCATCTTCTACAGAACCAGCACAGAGAGCCTCCTCCGTCTGAGAGCAGCAGTGTGGGACAGGAGCTGCTCTCAGACAGGAAGGACTTGGCCCAGGGGGTGAAAACATCACGGAGGAGTGTGGGGAGTCCTCTCCTGCTCCTGGACTCAATATATCACTGCCGGGTCCAGAGGAGACCCAGTCACAAAGCTGGAGACCCTCCCTCACCCACCCAGGACACCAACTGTCAGTGCCTCTTTCCACTGGAACATCAGACTGAAACACAGCTTCTTCCCCAGAGCTGTGAAATCCATCACCCCATCCTGTCCTCACTGCCTTAAAGTATTTCCATGAGGAGTTTGGAATATGTTGATTTTATGGAAATCAAAAATTCTTTTTGACAAATTCTTCCCAGCCAAGAGAAGGGGAGATTTAACCTTCTCTGCAGATCTTCTGACATGCATACTTTGATTGAGCTTCTATTGCACTGAAAAGGAAAACTTGCAGGTGTACAGGTCAGAAAAAGATAAAAGCCCTATCAACATTGACTCTATTTATGAGTAATCCACCCTAAAACCTGATGTTACGTTGCACTGATTAGCACTGCACTTTTTATTCCTTTTATTAAATGTATTAATTTCTGACAGTGTCCTGGCACTATTGTCAATGTGCAAGGCTTTTACTCATGATGTTGGATCGATCCCCGCCCTGGGCCTCCTTCATCCGGCCACACATTGATTGATATTTAAAGATGGATTTATTTCCTTTCTCTATGCATTTTATTTGTGTCTTAATAATGTCATTTAAGCCTAGAGCTGCTGAGGAAAATGTCATTATCCTGCATCATGACAATAAATGATTCTTGAATCTTGAGGTGGAGGCTTTTCTGGAATAAGGCTGTCATGTGATCATATGGATGGAGCAGAACAACGCTGCAGAGCCACAGCTGCTACTCCCAGTGAAACTGTGCTGTGGGTCTCTGTGGGGTCTGTGGACCTCTGGGCTGAGGTCCGGTTTCAGGTGGCAGACCAGCATATACCTGTGGGCTCACCTGGTCAGCCTCCATGTTTCAGTGTGTTGACTGTAAACTCAGTGACCGACACGCAGTCACCGCTCAGGGAGAACAGGACACACCTCTTCCTCTAAAGGTCAGAGTTTTGACTTTCTGAGCGACTCATTTATCCAGTTTGTGTTTCCAGCTCAGGCCTGAGAAGACGCAGAGCTCAGCGGTTCACCTGTGCAGGTATGCCGCTTTCTTCCCACACAGATTTAAGATTTAATGGATATTTGGGGAGTACTTTGTGATTTTACATGAGGAAAGTGCAACAAAGCAGAATGTTATGGATTCTGGTTTATCTGAGCGGTTTTCTCTTGATGGGGATCACAAACATGGGGAAGAAATTCTCCATCCATCTTCCCAGATTTTACTCTCCTCTAGTCACTTCTTACAGCTCCTCTGGGGAGGATCCAGAGGCGTAAACAGGCAACCAGTATGTCCTGGGTCTTCCACAGGGTCTCTACTGGAAATTCCCAGTGAACTGAAACCTGGGGAAAGTAAAGATTTCTCAGCTACAGGTTATAAATCCTGGATAGAGAACTTGTAACTTTGTTTTCTACCACCTGCGTCCAGTTTTTCAACATTTTTCCATGGAGCTCTATTTTTAACAGTGATCATTTTCACCTTGATATAGGAGCAACAACATCAATAATGCTTATATATATCTTATATAATGCTTATATATATCTTATATAATGCTTTTATAAATATATATATATATATATATATGTATGTATGTATAATTCATGTTTCATGATTCATGATTTATGTTCTAACCCTTTTTGGACATGCACAGTGCTACTAGTTTGGGAAAAGGAGAGTTTTCTCTCTCTTTTTTGTTTTTTATAAATTTTGACCGTCAAAAAGCTCAATAATCCTGAAACTATTTTAATTTTAAACAAAAAACATCCTATCAGCCACAGTCCTGTTATGTTTTATTGCAGTCATTGTTCTCATCTTCTCTGTTCACATCACATGGTTCAGGCATGCCAGAAATAACATCTACCCGGAAATGATGGGATTGAGTGTACATGCCTATTTTTTCCTGATTGTCCGATTGTGAAAAGGTTTAAACCACCTCTCTCAATCGGATTGGAAATTCTCTCCGATCGAGGTCGATCGGTCAGCTGAGGTGTTTATATGACACATTTTTATTCTGGTTGGATGTTTGATCAGATCAAAGGTGCTCTATGTAAACGCAGTTAGTGTTATCGGCATGTCTGTGTAATCAGAACGACATCATCGGATTGTTACTGTCATCGTACTGAGGTTATCAGAATGTTGCTCTGATCAGACTGAGTGTCATCAGAATGGCGACATGATCAGAGCAAGCATCATCAAACCACTGGTTCCCAAACTTTTAGAACTACGACCCCCAAGATGACATATATATCAGTGTTCGTGACCCTCTTCCATGATGACAAATATAAATTATATATCAGACGGGTCACCCTGTAGGATCCTTTAAATATGAGGCCTGAAAAGTCTGTCTTCAAGAATTATTGTGCATTTATGTATTAATGTGTTAAAGAATTAAGGCATTGAATTTCTGCATAAAGTGTTTATTTTTGACATCCATGATAAAGATTCCAAATTTATTTGATAAATATTGGTTACATATTTTTCAGAATTACCTGGCGACCAAACCTGGGGTTTGGGGCCAACCAAGGGACTTTGCTGAAAAGCTCAAGGTTTCCCGAGGCTTGACAATTCAGAGCCACTGTGATTAATGTCCACATATTTCTATTTTAAGAAAAACAAAAAGTAAGGTTATATGTTGTTATATGTTTAACTTTGGCTTTATCCAAAGACAGAATTCAGTCAGAATCTGTATTTTTGGTGAGAATCTCACTTCTGACAGCATAAAATCAAAAGGATTTCAGCACAAGGAGGGGCAGGGGTCCTTGGCTTTCTGGTATTTGTATGAAGGAGGTCTTTAAGGAAAACATCATGGGAACCGCTGATGCAGAGGAACCAAACACCAGGAGGACAATAAATGTGTCAGGTCTTCTACACTCTTGCTCAACAGGAAATTTCTCTCTAATGTAAGAACCTGCTTCACACCAGGTGAGCTGTGACAGACCGGCCATGGACCAATCACTGACTGCGGGTCACGTGAGCGTGCTCAGTTGTTTTCCGCCTTCTGTGGGCAGAGATGTTGCTATTGCTGTGGTAAAGCCCCTGGAAGCAGGCCTGGGAAACCCCAACGCCCATAGCCTGCTGCGCACGGACAGACAGGTAAGTGCTACTACCTGTGCAAAAACAAACACACTCATGTGTTTTCGTGTCTGTGGGAAAGGCAGAGAGCAGGTTTGCAGAGTTTAATAAGTCACTTCAGGAGTCAAACAGGTGGTTGCTCATGAGCTCCCCCTGCAGTCTGAGGGATGTAACTGCAGCGTTGCAGAAACAAAGCTGCTCATACACAAATGCTAATTTATTTTAATGTTCATGAGTCCTTTTTTGAATGTCAAGTCTCAAGTCTTATGGCCAAAGTCCAAGTCAAGCCTCAACACTTTAACATTTATGGATGATCGTATCCTTACAGACGGTGATATATGAACACACCTCATGCACCAAAGACTCAAAATCCTCGTCACAAAACTAAAAACATGCCTGTCAGTGAAACTAACAATTCCGGCTAATTCTGATGACCTGTCATTTATTCTTCTGGTCTCAGTCTTCTCTCTTCTTATCTGTGAACAGCACACCTAATTCAATTTTTTCCCCAATTTTTAAAAGTTTTATTTGTTCACTACATAATAACATTTTACACAGATTTTCCCATAACAAGTCATACAAAAACCAAAAAGTACTTCATTAACTTCCATGTACATTATTTGCTGGCTGTTAGGAATTGGTCAATTTATACACAAGTAAGTAAGCATGATCAATGCTTTGATAAAGAGAACTAAAAATAAAATAAAATAAAATATAACAACTTAAAGTCCTGATTTTAAAAATAGAGATAAATCTAAAAATAACAGCCAATAAAAAGTATCCAACTTTCAAACACTTAAAAGATAGTAAAAGTCATATCCACATATATAATAATTTATTTGATTAATACATATGATAGACCTCTTAATATGATAACACTGGTATCGGATCGGTACTCGGTATCGGCATCGCCAGATAACCAGACCACAGGTACTGGAATCGGTATCGGACAGAAAAAATTTTGTAATGGAACATTCCTAGTCAGGAATGAGCAGCACACCCACGTAGGATAATGATGATGATGAAGATTATCATAATTACCTGGTGTCCTTGTGTCCAGGTGAAATGGACAATGGAGGTCCTGTGTTATGGCCTCACTCTCCCACTGGACAGAGACACTGTCAAACTCTGTGTGGAGGTCTACACCGATTGGCTGATGGCTTTGGTCTCCCAGAAAAGTTCCACCCCTCCACCAATCAGCAGAGACCCGAATCTTTATGCCCAGAGGATCCTCCGACACCTCTACATCCTGTTCCTGCCCAGGTAGACCACACCTCCTTCTGCTGAACCCAGACCTGACCCCAGGTCCAGCTTCAGCCTTACTACTCTACTGTATTTCTGCTCCTCAGGTCAGACCAGGTGAGTCCCGTCCACCTGTCTCTCTGCCAGCAGGTGTTAACAGCTGTTTGGTCTTTAGCCAGAGACAGTTCTCTGATGACTAGAGACACCTGGGAGACGCTTCTGCACTTCCTGCTGCGCATCAACCACGCCATCCTGGCGCCGCCCATTGCTGCAGGTACGACCGTCACGTCTCACCACCATCCATGTCCCTGTGTCTCTAACCCGTCTCTCCTCCATCCATGTCCCCGTGTCTCTAACCCGTCTCTCCTCCATCCATTTCCCGTGTTTCTAACCCGTCTCTCCTCCATCCATGTCCCCGTGTCTCTAACCCGTCTCTCCTCCATCCATGTCCCCGTGTCTCTAACCCGTCTCTCCTCCATCCATGTCCCTGTGTCTCTAACCCGTCTCTCCTCCATCCATGTCCCCGTGTTTCTAACCCGTCTCTCCTCCATCCATGTCCCCGTGTCTCTAACCCGTCTCTCCTCCATCCC
>JAVQJG010283873.1:0-14122 GCA_036024015.1 Craterocephalus amniculus | reverse complement strand
AATTTAAACCCAAATTACTTCCCCTTGCCAAAAATCAGAACCCTGTGACCTTTTATTGGACACTTTCTAGAAAGTGGACAAAAATGTCTACTTGAAGGGTCATACATGTAAGTTTTTTTTGGATAATTCAAGGGTTAAACAGCTGCTGCACCCAGAGAAAAACAAGGAACGTTCATATTTTTCCCACCTTTTCGATCAAATTCAAGCTTTTGTTTGGATGAACAGCATGCTTGTGCTGCTTGAGCAGTCCGCAGATGTCGGAGTAAGCTTCCATGATCTTTTTTTCGCTTTTATCTGTCTTCCAGCATCCCCAGAATCAGTGTCCACGGGGAGTTAATAACTTGATTTTACATTAAAACCACCATTATTATTGCTGTAGTTAATTTATTTTTCTTTTGTTTTGTTCTTTTTCCAATTGCTGCTGTTTTTCTCTGTGAGAGCACTGTCTGTATTCCAGAGTTGTCTGTGTATTTTTGTGCCGGGTACGCGTCGGTGATAATCTGCTCAGATCATGTTTTCAGGGACCAGGGAGAGTTGTATTATTCACCTCCATTACAAACGTCTCCCATCTCTTCCTATGAATCAGAACACTTGCTCACGTTCATTTTACTGTAGTCACTGCACATCTGTACTGTAGGCAACATGTCGCTCTTTCCTGTTCAACTGTGAGACTTAGATGACCCATAGTTTGCCATTTCTTTGGCCATGTGACAGTTGTAAACATCTGAACCAGGGAGTGTCTGCTGTGGTACTGTGCATCCATTTCTTAAGCTCTCACCCCTTCGTCACACTACAAAATAGTTCTGTGACCTGATGTGTTAGCTCCTCAAGGTGGGCATTGTGACGATGAAAATCACTAATTGAGACTGAACTGTTTGCACCATGATTCCATCCTTTTAGCGCCTCAGGGTATATTTGGCTTTTGTGGACATTTTTAATCAATGAGCTGGTTTCATGGCAACATTGGATGATTATTAGTTTTTTAAATCTGAAATATGTACTTAGATTAACCTCTAAATCAGCTTTTGTTTCTGGTTATTTTAATCAATTTTCTCATCAAATTACCTTCCAAAGCAAGTCTTTCCATCCTAGCTATAAAATACACAGTATACCATTGGATGCCTGGTCACACCCAAATCAACAGATTTTTGTGTGAAGTTAATACATCAAATTAACAGACTTGTCCTGATCATTCAAAATGGATAGGAAAAATTTCCAGATTTGACTTTTTTGTTTATTGTGTTCGCTTTCAGTCACCTTTGGTTGAAGCTGTGAGAAATATGTTGCATGCGCAGCTCAGCTCTATCAGACCTCATATTTGTAGAATGACTTTTTTCAGGAAGTGACTGTTGACATGATAGTTTTTACAAACACAAACCAGTTCTTTAGTATTATATACTGACGCGTGCAGAAAAATGGTAAGATTAACAGGACCACCTGAACCATGACATATTTGCCATCTGCATGCACGTACTAGGATGATAGCAGTGAGCATCAGAGGTTGTGTGCAGACTGAGCAGTGAACAACATAACAAGCTGCCTTTCTGCTACGACTGCAGTGGTGTGTTGATGCAAGCTGGAGTCAGTCAGGGTACAAAATGGTTTGGAAACTTGTTTGCATTTGACATAATTACGGATGTGAAGATAAAATAAGCTGTTGTTCCAGCAGTGATGTTCACCGGGCCCAATTTATGTTGAAGTTGGAAGTGTAATTCACCACCCCATCTTCACTGTTCCCCATTTCCAGACACAAAGATCAGAACCATAAAAAGCAACGATGGCAAAGGCTGCACTACATGAGTGATTTTGAGCACAAGACAAGAGTCGTCTCTGAATTTGCCCAAAGTATCATAAATGCTTCAATTGTGCCAAAATGTCCACCAAAACTACGAGGGAAGTGTTTTATGAAAGTTGATGACTGAAGCAAAGAACTGGTCGAGTGCGACGGGCAGAAATGCCCCGCAGGTATTTCTTGCACTGTAATTTATTAGTATTATTTTTTATTAATATTGGGTCGAAACTTTAAAAAGGGAGAATTTGGTTATGTTTAAAACAATGACTGAAGGATTATTATTTAATTTTACTTTAAAATGTGCTTTACTGATTTCTGGACCACTTAAAACACTGTAAACTACACAAATTACCCCCAGTTTTTCAGACTGAATTTGACCATTTTCTGAAATGTGACTACTTGATCAGGACCTGTATTTGCTCTTTTGTAATACAGTTTTAATACCATTCAGCCAATGTTATTGTTTCATTTTTTCTCATGAAATAAAACATGTCAGTAAACAAACAGATTTGTAATTTATTTTTTATTCACAACCGATATCATTTTCATCTCAAGAGATCAAGTGTCATGGATGAGGTGAAACAGGCTTTTGGAGGAAAGTTCATTTCAGTGCACACACAAAAACAATTTAATCCAATAAATTATAATTAATATGTACCAGTTATTTCTCTTGAGTTGGTAAATAAAAGGCCTGTCACTGTTACCATGGTGACTGGGGATAGGGTCCACAGGGAATGCAGTATCATGAAAAATAGAAAAAAAAGCAACAAAACAGATAAAACACCACTACAATAAGAAAAGGTCAAGGCAGCACTGTAATTTTACGTATAATCAAAAACTTTTTTTTTTACTCATTCTTCCCAACAATGGCCGTTTCACCCATTTTAAGACTTCAGTGTTTAAATACTGCAGCGCTGGCTTGACAAATCAAATCACACCTTTGCTGCTCATTGCAGGCCCAACTCGCTGAATCTTGATTCAGCCCCCTTTAATCATTGAGATTAAAAGAGGCTGATGTAATGGCAAAGTATGTCTCACACAAAACACAGATGTGCTCCCGTTAAGATAAAAAAACAAAACAAAGCACACCTACATCTACACTGCCTCCAAAAAACTCACATGCTCATTTGTATTCTCAGAGGAAACTGAATCCTAATGAGATGACAAGTGAACACCAGAGTGGGCTTCAGATGAACCTAACCATCTTTTATAGTTTTTCATCATCAGTCCTTGCTGTTTTACAGGAGCAAGTGTAACACAAAAAGGGAATTTTATACTCAACACAACCTTTTTGCACAGAAGGGGGCTGTGGTTTTTGAGGGATCGATGACTCTTTCAAAGCACATAAGTGCATACGAGTATGACATTAATAGAATCTAGAAAAACAGGAACCTTTACTGTAACAGGTACACAACCAGTAAAAAGTTTGGACATGCTCATCTACTGGATTTAATGGGTAAGCATGTCCAAACTTAAAAGGTGTTGTAGGTGAACACACTCCTTGACAAAACCCTGGGTTAAACCGTGCTGTCAGCTTCTCCCACTAGCTGCCTGATAAAACGCCACGTTAGTTCGGCTTCTGCTGATCCTCCTGAGAAGAGGGATAGAGTGACCAGTTCAGAAAACCAGAACTCACTTAAATCTAGACCAGCAACGTTTGGAAAAAATGAAAATCCTTAACCAGAAATGATGACATATCAAACACAAGCTTCCGAGAGAGACGAGACATCTGCGGAGAGAAAAATGATTCCTGATTATTCTGGTGCATGAGACCACACGGATGAAGTTGGCAGCAAGACAGGATCTGACATCATAGTTTGTGCATCCAGATGAAAGAAATGGAAGTGATTCTGCTGGTGTCAAGACCATCATGAAAACAGCAACTCGGTACTGACTAGAACGTCTTGATTTGAGGAAAGTAGTACGGCAGGATCTGGAAGATAGAGAGCCTCAGTGGACCTTGGCTTTGGGTTGGGTGATTCTACGGATTATGCTGTAGAGGAATCCAAAGTTCTGCAGAGAGACCACAAGAGAAGAGACGGTTTATGACATGTTTCCAGAGAGGATGAAAAACATAGCTTTTTCAAAATATCATCTGCATCATTATGGCAACCATCTACAGAAAAAGCTAAATAATGCTGCAGTTACACCTTCAGTCTATGTCTTAAAAAACAATCAGTGATACAAGACTGGATTTCAGGAAGATTAGTTTAACATCTACCCTACTGTCATTTATATGAAAACAAAGCTCCTTAGTCTAATGCAACAACATAAACTGCATCGCCAACTGTGGTGTGCTTGAAAATGGTACAACAGCCGCATTAAAACTACTGACAGATGACTAACATGGCTTTGGTGAGGGTCATCATTATTACTGCAGTTTTATCACTATGAATTAACCAATGTAATTATTAACTAGAATCATTTTCAAAGTTAAAGAATTCAAATCAATTATTGTTCATTTATTGTCATCACATGGATTTTGTCTTAGCTACAATATGAGATGATTAATCATTAAAATTGCCTTAGTAAGATTTATAAGAATCTGCGTCTTGTTTCTTGTGACTCATTGGAAGTGATGGGATCAGACTGCCATTGTGACTTCTACATCTGAGGAGCCAGTATCTAGATTGATCCAAGTCACATTTCTAAAATGCAGTGCATGTTTGAACAGACACAAAGACTGCTGCAACAATAGGGACTCACTTGGATAGCCAGATACATCAGGCCTAAGTAGGCTGCAATGCAGACTGCCAGGAGCAGATCAAAAATAGCCGGCTTCACTCTGAGAGGGGGAGAAAATCACAAGTGAGACACAGACAGGAGGTGACAGCACAGAGTAAAGTCCTGTCTACGCCACACTGTATTACATGAAGGCTGTTGCAATGTCTTAAATGAATTGAAAATGTTTTAAAACAAACCAAAAAAAAAAAATCTGCTGAACATTACAATAAGCAGTGGTCTCACACAAATAACCACAGCCTATCAACGTTGCAAACGGGCAAAGAGCAGAACATATGCTGACGAGCAGCTACAGCTAGTGAGCACAGCTGCAGTAAAAAAGGTACCAGAGTGGATTTTACTCAAGATTAAATAACAGTGATTACAAACAGAGCCCTGTTCTTTCACAAAATAACCCATGATATGTACAGTTCATTATAAACAAATGAGTTCATTTTTTATTATAGACAGGAACTTATTTCAGCGAGCATCAACACAAAGCTATAGGGAACAGGCCGAGATGTCGACCTGGACTATTTATAACGTTGGTTAGTTACTGATGGACACCACATGATGAAGTCATCACCACAATCAGCCCCTTTTCACCATCTTTATCTGTATGAATCAGCCATGTCTTTTAAGGATTTTCTGGTCCTGCTGGCCTGTGTTTGAATGTAGCTTGACAGGAAAGGGGGCAAAAGAGAGGATGACATGCAACGCAGGCAGGGACTGGAATCTAGGCCAGCTGCATCAAGGAGTTTCAGCCTCTATAGATGGAGCATCCATTGAACCATCTGAGCTACCTGGTAACCTGAGTGAGTAGGTCTTCTGTGAAATCTCTGTCTTACCGATAATCTTACCGATGTATGGTACAGCAGAAATATAACTACTTAACCCAAAACTTCAATAGAAATAAAATCTCCAGCTTTTTTTGCTTCTACTTATGTTATTAAAGGGTAGCAAGCTGTATGAGTCATTAATATTTTTAGTTGACCTTGTAAAGCTTCTGGGGAATTTCAGGTGATAAATCTGAAAGCGCGTACCTGTAAGCATTCATTGTCTGCTTCAGCTGGTCATAGAATACAAACTCTGGATCCCTGAGGAGAGGAAAGTTAAAAATTTCATGTTAGCAGGGCTGAGTATTGCCACTAATTTCCTGAATCTGTTTACATTTTATCCACAACAGCCTGATTTGATTCAGGTTCGATTTAATCAGATTTGATTTAATCAGATTCTACATCAACAACTGTACAGATATTCATGTAACAACACATTTGATGATTTACATAACTATCAAATTCAGAAATCTGGGAGTAATCAGATAATTGTAATAATCTGATATGACGAGTCTACATGCACTTCTGAAATACGATCTTTGAAAGATTGTTGTCTAAATTTACTGGCCAGTGTTTCAGCCAGGTTCACACCAGGGAATGCTGCAATAAAAAACCCACTCAGGATGAGAAAATGTTCAACTTTTTAAATGTCCTGATTTCATTCAGCAGAGTCGCTGTAAAAGTTCTTTAAGTTCATATTTCAGAAATAGTACAAATAAAAAAAATGAATAAATGTTTTATGAATCAACATTGGATTAATCAATTTTAAATAAATAAATGTTGTTTTTTTTAAAACCAAGTTCTACATGATCAATCCATTTCTTCATCAACTCTTACTGATTTTTGTCTTTTTTACTACTTAAGCATCTTAATTCAGAAGCTATAGCTGCCAGACTATTTAAATTTATTTCCATTTTGAGCTCCGACTCAAAAATGGTTGCATAGAAGGTCAAAGCTGCACACAGAATGCACAGAGGCCGTGCACCAGCATCTTCTGGCTCTTTTTCTTGTGACTCTTCTTTTTTACCTTTTGTCAGCTTTTACATAGTGTCTCTTGACATCCTTGAGGTAGCGACCGAGGTGATACTCCAGGGTGGAAACAACGTTGCTGTCTTTGTCCACCAGCTGAGCAGCTCGGGGCTGCGCTGTAAGCCAGTCCACTACTGCAGATAGATGCTCCTCCTGTACCTGCTGGCAAGAAACATAAACCACATCACAACAGACACATGCGAAAGCCGTCTGCAATAATATGGGGAAGGTAATATGAGAAGAAACAGCTTTTTTAAAAGTTTATAACTATACAATATACCAACTTAGTTCAGGTTAAGTTTTTTATAAGCTTCTTGATCGTTGTAAATATTATATATAACCTCACCCCCAAAACCCACTGCACGCGGCAGCGGCGCGCAAGCCCCAAGGAGCGGTTGCGTGGCGCTTTGCGCCTGGCACCATTTTCCACAGCCAGCACTGCGACTTCGCCGCAGCTCGGAGTCAGCTCGGACTCATCACAACATCGCTGGAAATACTGCGGGTTTTTAGCTTCCATCAGAGTTCCTCCTGCTCATATTTATTAATTTAATCACCTCACTGCTGCAGCACCAGCTGTCGTCAGATTTTTTTTCATATCCCACTCTGCTGGCAAATTCGTTGCTGTGGGACATCATTCAGATATCAGAGATCCGAAACTACTGACAACAAGACCTGTTTAACCATAAATATACTTTCATACAGTGCACTAATTAAACATTATTTATCAAGACATTATTTAGAAAGATCTGGGCTGAAGTTATCTCGGGGAGAGAGGATTCTTCAGCGCACTGCGCATTTACAGGAGAACACGGCCGGGGGGCTTGATGTTTCACAGTAAAATGCGATATACAGTGTTTTATTGTTAAAATCCACCGGATCCACTTTGTTTTTCATCGAGTGACTTCCTGCCTGAATGATCTCATCTGCTCAAATTGACAAGGCATACAAGCGGCAAAAATAGAACAGCCGCGTATTTTAGAGAAGCGGCAAGTGACCTCGCTTCTGGGGCGCTTCAGAAACCTATGCGCGGCGCCCCTGTTGGAAGGGGTTCCGAAGGATTTAGTGGCGGCTATCTGCCGCGACGGCGTAGCGCTGCGCGGCCGCGTCGCTTCCACGTGAGGTGGGTTTTGGAGGTTAGTTTGAGCAGAATCGGCCTGAACTGGGGATTTGAAACTAGAATTTGTATCAGTGCAAACAAACAAATGTTCAGCCTGTTCCCTACATGATTCTGGGAAGTAATTGTGACTTGGCTTCCAGGTAGAAGGAAAAGGCAATGTAATGACGTACCATTTGTTCTGTGAATATCTGCAGATCTTCAGGTGCTCCCTTTGCAGAACAGTAAGACAAGACAAAGTCTTCATTAGATTTAGAAAACCAGAGGATTACTTGCTCCACTGCTATGTCGGTTTCTCTACAGACCTTTTCTGTGAGGTTATAGATGACCCTGGCCAGCGCTTCTGCTACCACCTTGGTGTTCCTGCCTAGTTTCTTAACATCTACATGAGGCCTGTAAAATACATGCAAGTTACAGAAGAAACTCTCATAGAAGAAAGCAGAAAGCCTGAGCAAGAAAGAGAAGTGAAACCAAAAAACAGCATCTGGTAGACAGAAATGTAGGTTTGAGATCAGAAGACTCAGGCACATAAAGCATTTCTTAAAGACCGAGGTGCACAGAAATAAAGAATGACAGGAGACAAGAAGGCAGAATTAACAACCACAAACCTAAGATTAAATCTGTGGCTAGATATTTAACATGAGTCTGGAGGGCTGAATGACAAAAAACACATCCTGAGGCTAAATTTGTCACTTTTTTGTTTCCATTTTTTCTTTGTGTGATTCAAGGGGCTTGCAGTAATGAACCCACCCAGCAGGTGGCTCTCCCGCTCCATGGCGAGAGGAGGGGGACACTGACCGCACGTCCATGATACTGGAGCGCTGAGCTGAGCGGTGTGAGGGCAGGTGGGACAGAGTGAAGGCTGGCAGTCGGCGGATCCCAAAGCGCTCGTGCTCCCAGGCCAGCATGTCGTCAGCCAGGTTAATTTTCTTGTGGACCATGGAGAATTTGACCTCTGGATACTGACTTGTAACAACCTGCAGGAAAGTGACAGCACAGTTAGAACCAAAAAAACCTATGTGCTTTTTTTCTTTTTAATCATTCATTATGTACTAATTTAAAAGGTTTTTTTTACATTTTAAATTAGAACAAAAGAATTAACTGTGTGAACTAACAATGAAAAGCAAAAACAATCATCTGTAATTTGACATGTTTACTTGACTCTGGAACTGCTATGATTATGACTACACACGAGTGATTGAAATGACTACACAACAGAATCAAATATCATGATTCGTACCATCTCCAGTTCTTTGAGCAGAAAAAACTGAGGTGTTCCCTCTTTAGGAGGTTTGGAAACATGAAGGTGGAGAGAGTCGCCGTTTCCAATAGTGTCCAGACACAACACGAAGGCTACGTTGTCCTGCAGCAGACTGGAGTCTGTTGAGTAAGAGAAGAAGCAGATAAATGTGACTGAACAGGGAAAGTAAAAGGTAAGATATTACAGAATGTAATGTAATAGTATTTCCGTTTCTGGTCTACAGAGTGTGTACTATGATCTTTGTGGTGATTTTCTATGGAGGAATTTCTAATGAGTACATTTCAATTGACTTGTTTTGGGCTTTAGGGTTGGTCTGGATGCAAAAAATATTATCCAATCACATGTTAAAACTGCATGCAGAACAATCAAATGAGCAAAAACCAACTGCGTGCCATTTTATGAAACCCTGTGTTGGTTTTACATCAAGACTACTGCACAGTACCTGTGTGGTCCAGATTGTCCTCCAGCCACCTTTTGGTGCCCTGGTAGTTAAACTTTCCGCCACCAGATACGAAGAACAGCAAGTTGTACCTAAAAGACAAAATACAATTCATGTATGAGAAGTCTGCCATGTAAGACAGATGGAATAAAGATGTAAAACAGAGCACAATCTTGTCTATGAAAAACTATCCACAAGTGGATTTAAAGTAGACATATGCTTTTAAACCCTCCCTTTTTTTTTTTACATGTGAATCAATTATTTATGGTTTATATAGACTAGAACTGCGATCCTTTGGTCTGAAATCATTGTTAGTATAGCTCCACACACCCCTCCTTAACCCCTGTTCTGAAGTGCTGCTTTACAGTCACTGAAAGCAACTCGTTTTCCTGCAGTCTCTTTAAATCAGAACGAGACATTTCACGCCCCGTCCCCTTCCAGGTCACAGAGCGCTCTACTCGGTTCGACTCCACGCCCCTCCGCCTGTATTGAAGTTTTCTAGCAGCGATACGATTATTTACCGGCAGAGAACGTTTTTTAAAAATGTCAACAGAAAACTGATGCACAATCAATGAAAGAAAAAACCGCTCCACAGTGGAGACAGTCACAACATGAATGAAAGCATAAGTTATGATTTCCTCCTTATTCATTTCCACTTCATTCACTTACTTTCAGTAAGATGAAGTCTTTCAGCAAAACTTCTTTATACTGGCGGAGACTTCTGCAGTATTTGTCCAAAGAGCTTTGCACTAACAAGGAGGCTTTCCCCCACCGATGCAGTTACATTTCCCAAAAAATAAATAATAATTGAACCAGCCATTTAGCAGAGGCTCCGATGCCGGGGGGCAATGTAAGGGAATGTGTGGGTGTGTTAACCCACACATTCCCCAGACTGGTAGACATATGCTTTTAAACCCTCCCTTTTTTTTTTACTAGACATTTTGACTTATCTGCTTTCAACTTCGGCATGACTAAACCTGGACTACAAAATTGAAGCGATGGGAAAAAAATGGCAGATCATGGAACTGTTTACCCGGATGTACTTAACCATATTTAGCAGACCCGCAGCAAATACTACGACGTAATAGACGAAAAAACGTAATAGCGAAAGGAGAAAACTAAACAGACTGAACAAGACCCAAAAAGAATAAGAAGGTATATACGCAGCACCGGTAGTGAATAAATTACATTTTTCTGCACTCCTGAACCCTCAAAGAACACAAAAACATGTATTTAATAGGGGTGTCGCGATCTCGATTTTTAATCGAAATCAAGAAGAGGATCGACGATCTCCACCCCTCTTCCTAGCTGCACATTTTCCCCACAGCGCCATAAACTGCTTCTTCCCCGCGCTGCTTTCCTTCCCTCTGCCCCGCTCACTACCTGAGGGGAGGGGCTGCTCCTCTCACTCAGACCTGACACACACACAGCATGAGCAAGCGCCAACCTCCCGCCAGGAAAAGTGATACACATGCGGAAGTGCAAAAAATAGCAGTTCCCTCCTCATCCGCTAGGGGCTGGCTCCAAAACAGGGCAATGTCCCATTGGCTCCCATGTTAAAAACGACACCTTTACAACAGAATTAAACATGTTTACAGCCTGGTACAAAAAAACATTTTAGGATTAAAATGTCAGGTTTACCTTCATGACAACTGTGAGTGAAAAAAATTCTAGCGCCTCCGTTTTGATGTTATTTAGTCCTAAAGTTCCTCATAATTAGGGGCGTGTCCTTTTGATTGACAGGTGCCAGATATCCGGGAAAACGAGGCATAGCGTAGCACAACTGCAGTTTTAAGCCGCTAACAGCGCTTCATTTCTTTAACCCGCCTTCCTCCATTAGCTGGTTAGCTCCCGTTATCTCCGGGTTAGCTCTGTTAGCTTGTAGCTCGGAGTTTGATGGGTGTCAATCATCCCTCCCCACACTCCCAGCTCCACTTTTGTCTGCCATTTTTGGGCTTTCCGGTAGTCACGAGACTCGTGACGATGCCAAGATGGCGGAGGAAGGAACTGAGCAATGAGCTTCTTTTCAGCTCATCAGAATCCAATGGGTCACGTGGTTTTAGGGTTTGTCCATTATTTTTTACAGTCTATGAGCATGAGGGAGACACAGGCTGTGCAGCAGCAGCAGATAGGAGAGAAGTGAAGCAGAAAACTCGACGAAACGCGTAAGTTCAATATAACCCTCACGAGTTGAAAGTCAAAACATGTCCTTTGCAAAGACAATAGGCGCCACATGTTCATCAAGCAGAAACTTCAGCAGAAACAGACGCGTTTCCACTGGCATGTTCTATGAGCACAGCGCTTGCTAAGCTAACGACAAACAGCTCGTGCTGAAAACGCTAGCCGCGTGCTAACGCTTTCTAGCACTGGGCTAGCCGGCAGGGGTAGCCCCCCAGGGCTCGCTAGACACATCACCCCCCTCGGCGCTATGCTTCGGCGCTGCCCACCCGCCAGAAATAACAGACTTTATACGTCTGATGTAGCTGCTGTGACACACCATTGCTGTGTCCCAAATCGCATACTTCCACACTAAATACTTAAAATCCAAAACTGAGTATACTAAGCATACTATGTACTCAATGGCTTAGTATGCAATTTTGCAGTACACAGTGCTTTCCCAGATCGCATACTCATGTGGAGTACTCACTAGAAGTGATAGCGCTGTGATCGGCTTACAGCCACAGCTGACTGAGCCGACAGTGAACGCACCGCGGCGCGCTATCAAAGTTAAAACACTCCAATATTTTGAAATGTGGCAGTCTGTTCAGCTGGCCATATTCACTCTGGTCCATGACGATTTTGTACCCACTTGGGTTATTTTTATTCGCCCGTTTATTATGGTTATAATGCTTCGTTACCAGACAGCTATTGGATAACTAGCATTAGCTTTAGCGGCCGTTAGTGTTTAAAATAAACATCGCTACACAACAAATACACTGCAAATAAAAATAGCCGGTGGTTCTTCATTTGTTCAAAGTTGATCCGTTCAAGGCGCTCCTGTCTGCCATCTTTCTGCTCGTTTTGAGTGCGGTAAGTGTCCACAGTCACATACTTAAAATCTTAGCGGGTTTGAGTACATCATCCGGGTACTTTTGCATACTAATTTTTCGCGTACGATGCATACTGTTTTTCATTTTGATGTAGTATACTCAAGATTTTGAGTAATAAGTATGGAAGTCTGCGATTTGGGACACAGCACATACCTGCTGATTAGTGCTCACAGCCTAACTGGAAAAAATCACCGTTTACATCCTTTCACTATATATCTTGTTAAACCACCGTTATTTTATTATATGTTTAGTTACACAGTGCATCACTTACAAAAATATGAAGTATCACTTTCCCCATATTAAAGTACAAATGAAATTTTCTATGTAGAGTTTATTAATTAAAAAATATAAATATATGATCTATCGGTATTATATCGGCCTTCAAAAACCCATCATCGGTCGACCTCTACTATGCATCCCGCTAGCCGAGCTGTACATCCCATTAGCAGAGCTGTACATCCCGCTAGCAGAGCTATACATCCCGCTAGCAGAGCTATACATCCCATTAGCCTAGATGTACATCCCGTTAGCTTAGCAGAACCTCCCGCTAGCCGAGCTGTACATCCCGCTAGCCTAGCAGAACCCCCCTACTAGCGGAGCTGTACAACCTGTTAGCCTAGCAGAACCTCCCGCTAGCAGAGCTATATGTCCCGCTAGCCGAGCTGTACATCCCGCTAGCAGAGATGTAACGAGAATGGAAAAAATTAACTTGACTACCCAACGCCGATGCCGCTAACGAACGCTAGCAACAAGAGGGACAGAGAATCCGTTACACCAGCCAGCACCCTGGATAAAAATCGCAAGGAAGCTAAAAGAAATTTAGCAGAAGAAGAAACAAGTATGGCTATGGAAACCATCCTTAAAGCAATTGATGTACTAGGTAAGCGTCTTGAAGACCACATGGTAGAGATTGGTAGCAAATTGCAAAACCACAGCGCGATGCTAACGTCCATAGCCAAAATAGTCCAGGTCAACTCAGAGGAACTCAAGAAGTGCAAAGGGGTTGTTAAAAGCCTGGAAAAGCAAGTCGAAACATAAAAAAAAGAAAACGAGAATCTACAGGAATGCATTTTAAACCAAGAAAGATACAAAAGAAGATGGTGTCTCCTCATAAAAGATAAGAAGGAAGATGCACAAGAAAACATAAGAAATGAGGTTGTAAGGCTCCTGTGTAAAATCGCCCCTGACCTCGCAGCAGAAATGGAGAATGCCGTAGATGTTGTCCACCGAGTGGGATGGAAAACAAACCAAAGACCCAGACAGATTATAATCCTCTTTACAATAAGAACAATCAGAGATGACATCTGGAAACGAACCAAAAAAACTCCCGTCTGTAAAGAGGAAAGGCTTCGCTTTGCTGAAGATCTCACACGAGAAGATGTGATGGCCAGACAAAAACTTTGGCCAAAAATCGAGAAGGCAAGAAGGGAAGGAAAGGCTGCAGGATACCGGGGCCCTTTTGGGTTCATCGATGGCCAGCGGATCGTGGAAGACAAGGCTGAAGGATGATTCAGACCGAGTACCCAACACAATGTGGATGAAGAAGGATCCATAGGACTCACCTATCTAAACTGTATTACCTTAAAGTTACAAGGACTAAAGTTCTTATGTGTTTTTCTTTTCTTAATAACATTTCTTTTATTTCACTTAATTCTAGGGGACTAGAACTCTATTAAGCGTAGAGCTATTTTCCTGTTCTGTAAAGCTCAGAGCTACCTTTGTTTTCCTTCAAGAAACCCATTCAGATACCTCAGAAGAAAGATTCTGGTCACAACAATGGGGGGACAGAATCATTTTCAGCCACGGCACAAATAGATCAGCAGGTGTAGCCATCTGCCTGTACAAGTTCCAAGGTAAGATAATTAATACTAAAGCAGATA
>JAVQJG010283868.1:0-14835 GCA_036024015.1 Craterocephalus amniculus | reverse complement strand
TCGATTACCTCCAAGATGCCAGTTACTTCTTCTCTGTCAATCTACTTCTTCTTCTGCATCCTCGTTGGGTAAAGGTTGGGACAGTGGGCGGAGTCAAACGTTTAACTCCGCCCCACATTGAGGCACGCCCCAATCTGCGGGCTGCAGTCAGGGGCACTTGCTTTTTCTCGGCTAAGGGGTTTAACTTTCGTAACTAAATACCAGATCACTATGGGAGCGCTCCGAAAATTAACCTGGCCGAGAAAGAGCGTCACGCCAAAACTAGCCGGACGTGAAATCGGGTATAGTCCCTTTAAGGTACAGTTTGATACTTTCAGAGAGTGCAGGTTTGTGTGTGTTGCAGTTTGACTCTTGTTTATTAAGTGTAAGGAAACGACCTATGTGACTGTAACAACTTTTACGAACCTGAGGAATCAGTGTCAGACCTGACTTAATGATACATTTCTTTTTCTCCAAGTTTGCATTAAAGGAGCTAAACCTGATATTATTTTAATCTTTCTAAGAAAAATGGTTTCTACACTTTATATTATGTGGTAAAAGGGGGAAGTCCATAAAAATGTATGACGTCTCGGTTGCGCATATATGCGAGTCCACGCCATTTTAGTTAGCGAAAGCGGTTAATTTTTAGCTTTGGCATGACGCTCTTTCTTTGCCAATGGGGTTAACTTCCGTGACTTCCGGATTCCAATCAGAGAGTAAAAGAGCGTTCCCCTAGCGAATCCGGATGTTACGGACTTCCCCCTTCTACCACATAAAATACAGTGTAGAAACCATTTTTCTTAGAAAGATTAAAATAATATCAGGTGTAGCTCCTTTAAGCTGAAGTCATTTTAAGTTGAAACAGCCCACCTCCCTTAGTGGTTATACAGAATGCTCCTCGTAAACTGAAGAACTCTTAAATAAAATGTAACAAAACATGGTAATAAATTAAACAAAGTGTGGATCTATCCAGGCCAGTGGGCAAAATCAAGAGAAAAAATATATTTTGTTGCACTTCTGGGTAAATTACAGCTAGTAAATGCTACCATTTAGTGCTACCACCAAGATTTAAACTGACTTAATTTTTTAGGCTTCAGAGGCAGAGACTGTTAAAAAATTCATGTTTTTGTTCTGTGATCCTTAAAGATGCTTCACTGTCTCCTCTGTGCCTGTAAATGTTATTTTAAAATCTACGGGGAGTCTTAAATAGTTTGTACAGTCATATTCAGCCATATGGATTGGATCTCTGGGGGTTAAAAATTGGTCTGAAATGATGATGAACCTTCCTCAGAGCTGCTCTGCAGTAGTGGCTGTCTCTCCCCGTAGCTGGCTGACCTCTTCTTCCTCTGGTTACGCTTCCACTTCCTCCTTACAACAACAAGCAGCACACCAAAAACTGCAGCAATCACAGCACCGAGGATCCCGGCTCCCAGAAGCCACTGCCAGATCTCTTGGGCCTGCTGAAGATAGGGTGTCAGAAACTCCTGCACGAACCTCTGGCCTGTGGTGACAGGATGCAATGAGATGATGTCACTTCAATTAAAATGATGTGAATATGAATAATTTAGAGGACATGTTTGCAGTTATGCACTTACCAGGGTCCAGTAGATAGGCGTACTCGTAACCCAGAGCCTTGTTAGACAGGAAGTAGTCTCCATTTCTGTAGAGAGGCAGGAAGGGTACCATGTAGTAGGCATCATTGTGACCAATAGGGGCATTGGCACGAGGGTAACTGGTTCGAGGAGGCTGGTGATTCCTGAGCCAGCGCTCAAAGATGCTGCAGAGAAAAGAAGTGAGGAACAAAAAAGTAAACTGAGGGTGAGATAAGAGAAGAATGTCAAAAAAGACTGAAACATCCTCAGTCAAGCTCTTTTTCTGTTTTCTGGTCTCTATTTTTCTTTCTGTCTTTATCCCACCTACCACCTTTACTAATTACTGTCTGCTACATTTTCTTCTGTCATTTCAAAAGTGATAGCAAGCATTCTTCTGTCATGAAATATGTATTTAACCTCATGTTATTAGTAGACCATACACATGCGTTACCTGTCAATGAAAGCATGGTGCAGCAGGAATATGGGGTCGTTGGCTGAACCCTGGACTGAAGACATGGAGCCGTTCATGAAGACATGCAGGGCGTTGTGCATGGTACTCTGCCCCTGTACCGACATGCCGGTCTCTGGACTGGCAAAACCTGCAGGAGAAAAAAGCTTGATGAGTTGATCAGAAAAATGTCTTTGGTGTAATAGATTATGTTCTGCATTACAGGTTTGCACAAGGCCTGCAACGTGGCCTGTCTGGCACTCCTTGAAGAAAGAAGGTGAAGCTGTTTGCTGTTTTTGATCAATACACTGAGAAAACCCCTTTATAGCACCACCCCTGAAAGGGGTGGTGCTATAAAGGGGTATAGAGTAAAACTGATTGGGACAAGAGTTGCTGGAGAAATGGTCTGTATGATAAATGATGATGATTCTTTTAACCATGGAAATACATAAATCCATTTTAAGACTCAGACCTAAGACAAATCGTCGCCCTCTAAATGAAAACAGTTGCTGTTTAAGTTGGAAATGTCTTGTTAACAAAAGAGGTACTTTGAAACAATTCTGAGGATTTATAGTTTCAAGCACAGATCCATCCGTCTTGAAAATGTTTAACAAACGCTTAAGGCCTGACTTTTGCAATGTCTCGTTTGTTGATATTACTTAAATGCAAAAAAGGTTGTATAAAGTAGGAAAACACTGATATTTCCCATTCCCAAGAGAATTCAGAGACATTTTTACCACCTGTTTGTAGCTGCAGATCATTTATTTCTTATCTATGTTTTAATGGTTATGGACTAATTCAAAGATATTTTCACCTGCACACCCTTGTTCTTGTTTTCCATTCCCCCACCTTGCCCTCTCCTCTGCCTCTAAATTCTTTCTTACAACTGGACTGCAAACCTATAAGCTCCTTCTGATCCTCCACATGCTCTCCATCATGCCTCAGTTTAGATCTCCCTTATCCATGCCTGCGTTCATTGTGTGCATCTCTTCATGATGTGGCCCTTACTCTAGACAGCAGCCAGCTATACGTGCTTGTTATGGCAAAACCTGACCCAACGGTTCCTACCCTCTAAGACGTTTCTGAAGCTCATGTCGGCGAATCGGTCCATCTGTCCCGTCTCATACTCAGGGAGGCCCACAGCGAAATCCACATCAGCTGTCGTGGGGAGTCGTGGCACGCGATTCGGATCATGGTTGCCAGGGTTACGCAACAGTGGACCCTCTGAGGTAGCGTTACACAATACCTCTCGGTTATTGTACTCCTCTGGCTGAGTGCAGATGACCTAAACGCACAAAAAACACAAATATACACATTTTCATTTTTAAGTATTAACTTTGAGAGCAATGACATTTTTTTTTTTTTTACCGAACATTTAATTAACACGCTGGTTGATGTTTAGGTGACGTAATGAAAGATGAAATGATATGAACAAATTCTGGTTGAACTACAAGAAACTGATTTCTGAAAGATTTCCTTAACAGTAGTAGGCTATCTTTAACACTTTTTTAATTTATTTTTGAGCATAACTATCGGAAAGAAAACTGTTGTCTGGCTCAAAGCAAAATAATTCCTTATAAATGTTGTGTAATTCCAACAACAACTTTGATTTCTCTGGATTCACAGAATAAACCAAAATTAAAGAATTAAAGCAGATGAGTTCCGGCATGAATAAAAACAAACAAGGCTTTGTGTTGAGAAAAAAAACATCCTCCGTCTCCTATAAATAAAGAAGAAGGCCTTTTTCTTACAGCAGAAGGGGTGGAAAGAGGCAGTTTTTCTTACCCTCCACGATGAGAAGACAGAAGCAGGGCTGATGAGGTTAGGATTGAGGGAGTTGCGTCCTCCCATCAGAGCATCGGTGCACACCTCACATGACTGGGCATTCCTCCAGTCCCAGTATGGGATGGTGAAGTTAAAATCTCCCGTCAGCTTCCTTATCTCATTCTCCCAGTGAAGCAGAAAGACTCGGTGCCAGGGGAGAAATGCTGCTGATTCATGAGCAAAGTCGATGTCTCTCCACACATTCCCCGGCCCCCCCAGGAAGGCGTCTCTGGACACATAGTAGTGTATCCAGACAAACAGGTCGTAGGTGTTGATATCAGAGAACATGGGGTTCTCCCCATTTTCCCCCATCTCTGCTCTGGTTCCTGTGCTGATGACATAATCCCGACTGATGGTGTTTTTAGCCAGGTTGAGGTAGGATATAAACTTCTGCTGCTCGGCAGCTGACATGGTGAGGATGTTCCTGCGAACGGACTCTCTGTACTCACCACAGTTTGCACCCCAGTAACCAAACCTGCATTCGCCACAGTTAAACCCGCCATAATTTCCAGCACAACGACATGTGCGATTGAAGAAAGCCACAGGCCAGCGTTCTCTGTCATCAATCCCACTGTGTGGGTACTGGGGCCCGTTGGGCTCGTCTGAGACCAACACCTCAGTGCAGAATCCACGACCCGACAGGGCCCCGCAGGGTGAGCCGTCTCCTTCCCAAACTGGACAGCACTCTTTCGTTCGCAGTCCCTCAGAGTTGGCACATGGACGAGGAAATTGGCATGAGCAAGTCCAAGTGAGATGCAGCAGAACAACAGATGCATAAAGACTCCTCATGGTGAAAAGTCAGAGTCGCTCTTTATCACGGTGGGAATGTAAACTCCTGACGCGAGGATGGAAAGCCTGCCGCCCTCACAGATGTCACAGCCGGCAAGGTTAGAAGTAGCAAAAGAGGCACAGATTGGTAGATTCACTCCTAAAAATGCACTTCCTGGGAGAACAAGCAAAGAAATCAAAGTTTTTATCTGAAACAGGTCAAAAGATGGTTTCTGTAGTAAGCATGAAATAACAAAACTGAATGAAGAACTTAAGTTTCTAATGTCTAACTTTGAGGTGTTTTTTTTTAAGTTGCTACTCCTCTAACCTACCATCTAACCAGCTACAAACCCTCCTTCCACCCCTTCTTGCGTACACCCAGCCAACAGTCTCCTGCTCCCTCCCTACTCATTGAGCTGTTTTGGGGGCTGTCCTTTGAAAAAAGTGTGTGATCTCATACACACAGTAACACTCACACACACATCGCATGCATTAATATGAGCGTCACATGCTCAGGATAATACTCTTGATTACTATTTCACTTTGTCTGGAGACCAGCTGACCTGTTATGCCACAGGCAGAATTCTGCGTTTTTGTGGTTGTGGTGCGTCGTGTTCCTGCCCTCTAACCCCTCACCCCCTTTTGGCAAAGTCTGCCTTGGAATTTACACATGATCACATGGGAATCTGCAAATGAAAAATAAAAGTGAGAAGAAATATGAGGAGAGTGTAAAAATCTGAATTAGGGCTAAATCACTTGAAATCACACTGTTGTTAAATTGGCACTCTACTGTATAGTCGTCACGTCTTTCAGTAAGTTTTTTTTAACACATCGTGTGTTTCTAATGACAGCTAACCCTTCACTTCAGACTGTGAAGTAACGCTTGATCTCACAAAACTGTTCACACAAAACAAGAAATCAGAAAATAATCTGATAATCAAGAAATCACGTTTAAAATAATCAAAAGCATCCTCTTTTGTTGTGAAATGTTGCTGGTCTCACAGAGAAGTAGCAAGGAGAATTTCATTCATATGTCCAGATTTCATGGTCTCCAAAATGCTTGTGGGGATCTCCCTCAAGACAAAACCACCAGGAAGTTTATTATTTTTTAAAAACTTTATTTAACATTTGCTTGTAGCGAAGATTAACAGAGCCTTTTGGGAATTCTGGGTTGTGGGGTGGAGTTTTGGTGAATTGAACTTGCTTTCCAAAGATAATATCAGATCCCATCATGTTGGTACTGCTGCTGCCATGTGAAGGGTTGAAAATGTTTGGAAGTCTCAAAGTGATATCCATTTAAATGCTAGTATGGACACTCTTTCAGCAGAACATTGTACATTAAGAAGATGTTCACTTGTCAGTAGATTTAATGTTATGGCTGATTCAGTTATGTCTGGACCTGAGATTTGAAGAATCTGGGCCAGTGTGAGGATATTTTACTACTGTCATTTAGCAGATGCCTTTATCAAAAGCCACTCTGAGGATAAACACTCATAACGTTTCTTATTACATAATTTGCTTTATCCATTGAATTTGAAGTTTAGAATAAAGGATTGGTTTGAAACACAGTTAATGCTGCAGGAGAATTTTAGCACAGTTGCACTCAAACATTTACAAATTAAAAGTACAAAACTAAATAAAAGTCACAAAAGTTCATATCAACTGAATTCAAAAGTCAGCAGGATGATATTTACAGTTCTGTGTTTAATGTTTTTCCCCTTACTGTACAGCAATATTTTTGAAATAACATAATATATCAAATATTTTAAACAGGGATAGATTATTTACACTCTTTTGCACAGAGGCAGACAAGTATTGCTGAGAATGATAAACAGTCATTTGTAAAGTATTTAATGAGGACGTTTGCAAAGACAATTCAGCTGAAATTGTCAGATATTATAATGCTTAAAAGATATAATGCAATCGTTTGCACGATTTGTTTTAAAGCTTCCTTAAAGGAAAAGTTTCCCACAAAGGCACAAAACAAACTTAGAGGTAAAGTAAATTCTCAGATAAGACTGAGTATAAGTACTCTGATCATATTAGAGCAAATGGTGTGGGAGTACGTGGAAACTTCACGGAGGAGAGAGGAATAAAGAAATAAGCACAAGTGAAGTCAATTATCAAAACCTGGCTGCAGCAGGAAGATGGTGTGAGTATTAATTAATCTACTCCACATAACTATTTATTTCCTTGTTTTCAGAACTACAGGAGGAGGAGGTGAGGCAGGAATATATTGATTTGTCCTTGACCTAAGATTAGTTTCTATTCCCCTGAATACCTGACTCTAGGTTTATCTTACCCAAAATGGAAATCAGAGAAGCGTCTTTTGCTAGCAGCAGTGTATCGTCTACCGGGACTTACTATGACCTCTTATCAGATGTACTGCTGAATACAAATATTAAGTCATTGTTCTGGGTGACTTTAACATTCCTGTTGAATATGATAACTTGAATTTTTGCCTTTTATATTAGATTTTACTGCCGTTTCAGAAAATGGCCACACACCTACTCATTATCATAATTATGCTTTTGATATGGTTCTGACTTAGGGCATTTGTAGTGAAGAATTAATAGGTTTTCCTCATAATCCTGTTCTTTCTGACCCTTTCCATCATTTCCTAGTAACATTTGAGTCTAGAGGAAGTTTCATTATAGTAAATGTCTGTCAGTGCTTTGACCAAATTTAAGTAATCAATGTGTACATTGTAATGCAGATATGCAACATAATTTATCACACAGAAGATATTATAGGGCAGTTTATTTTTTCTCTACAATGCTGTGTGTCAAAATGATATATAGCATCCATCTGAGCTCTACTCTGATACAGGTTGATCAACAGGTTGAGCTCTCTAAGTTCAGCAGAATGAAAACTTCATTTAAACATTGAAATTGTATTTTAGACCCCATCACAACCAGACTATCTAAGTTTTTTTCCCTTAGTTAATTCATCTGTACTGGATTTGATCCACATGTCTCTATAGGATATGAACCTCAGTTTTTCAAGACTGGTCTAAACAAACCTTTACATAAAAAACACGGTTGATCCATTAGTGTTAGCCAATTATAGATGTCTAATCAACACTTATCTACTTTGCAAATCATGTGCATAGGCATGTTTATTAATGCACATACATGGGACATACATACTGTACATACATACAGATGGGCTGGAACATGGAAAAGTTTGGGAACCCCTCTTATATTGTACAGTCTCTTACTGAGTTGAGTTGACTTTTTCTATATTCTACTGTTGAACCATATCGGGCGACGTTACAGTTGACTGCTTCTTGGTTTTTGGCTGCTGCTGCAGAGAATATATATGTTAACATTAGCTATATTAATTATGAACTGGCATCTAAATGATTTCATAAGAAAATGACTCATTCGTGTTGCTTCAGGACATCATGATATGAATTGACATGAATAATGGAGTCCTGCTGGGACTGTTGTATCAACTCTTTTGATGAGGGTTGGAGAAAGTAAAGCTCTGTATGAATGTAAAGCTACACAGAATAATGAGCTTGATATGAGTTTTGGTGGCCTGGGTGAGTGTATGACTACTGACCTGACTTTTTGTCCCAGTCCAGCTCTGAGTGCAACACTGCAACAGACCATCTTCTACTTACATATTGATTTTATAAACCCACACTGTTTGATCAATCATGTTGACATTCTGGTGATCCAGAAGGTTCAAAATATGTAGCGTAGTGGGTGGCTTGTTGGGCCTTTGAGGGTTTGGTGGAGGTCTGTGATCTCTCTGAGTATTTCTAGTTCCATATTTTGCAACAGAGCGCTTTGCTCTCAGACTGCAGTCTCCTTGTGGTTCCCAGAGTTTCTAGGTTCTAGGTTTTACTCATGTGGCATCTCTCTCAGGTCAGTTACGCTGTAACCTGTGTAGACTCTCTGTAGGTCTACCGAGGCTGAAGTGACACATCAAAATAACTCTGCATCTTGGAGTTTACAAGCTGATACCAGCGCTACTGCACCTGCTGACCCGCCCCCCCACCCCCTGCAAAACAAGCTTTCACCCAATGCTTGAGTATAATCCATACTCCACCATTGTCAGGCTACTTCGGCCTGACCTAATGGAGACGGCGTGCGAGTATAACCCAAGCCTGGAAGTCTAATGGGAGCAGAGGCTGTCTCTTACGGAGGCAGACACCCTCTCTATCTTCAAAATCAGGCTTCAAACCTTCCTTTTTTAGATATCTTACAATTAGACATGGCTAGTTGGTCCCTTGTGATGCTGACAAAGACTTAGAGCCTGAGCTGGGTTCTGACAGAGGTTTTTCCTTCCCGTTAAAAGGGAGTTTTTCCTTTCCTCTGTCACCTCTAGCATGCTAAGCATGGGTGATTGGATCAAAGACAAGATTCGATGTAATCTGTTAGTTTCCCTTGCTATGCTATCAGTTGTTATTAACTGGCTTGTATGAATAGTGATTGGATGACAACAGATTGGCTTGAATTGATTGTCTCTGAAGTGACCGGAGATTTGAATTGGTGCAATCTAAAAAATCTGAATGAACTTGAATTGCGAAAATAAGGGGAGACTTCCATCCACATGCTTCTGCTTTTGGACCTCCAGACCTTCGAGCTCAGGGCAGAAAGTCATTTGAGCAAGTTGCAGGATCACAAGCCGGTCACATGCTGCGGTTTCCAGGCACGGGATGCAGCTTATCTTGCTGCAGGAACGCAGTGGAGCGCGTAGGAATGACCGTCACAGGATAAACCCACCCTCGGGGTTCCTTTGAGAGGGGAGAGCCAGACACACGCTTTCAATGTGTGTGTGTGTGTGTGTGTGTGTGTGTGATTGAAAGAGAGGTTTTTCTTTGAATCTGAGAAAACTTTCACCTTATGTAAGCTTGTTAAGGTGCAGCAGTTCAGACCAGTCAGTCCTGAATATTTCAACAGCCACATGAAATCATGTGAAAGTTTCTGATGGAGACTTATTAAAGTAAGGGTTCTGTCTTAGTGAGACACCAGAGGGCAGTGTGGGCCGTTTATTAGGAACATCGCTAATAATGAAAACCAACTCCTCATCTCGTAGGGTGAGACAAGACAGTAGGAACATCCCTAATGATTTGAGAAGGTATTTCTTACCTGTCATTTCAATCTTATTTTCTATTAAATCCAATAAATGTTGTCATTGCCTGTGTGCAAATATGTATATGTTAGCTCGGGTGAATTAAAATTTTGTTAGTGATGTAAAATAAATGCATACACTCAAAACCTTTTCATAAACTTTTGAGAAACTTTGAGATTTGAGTAGTTCCACCAGAATTAATTTTATATCTCTACAACTCTGCTTTCTACTGACTCGTGTGCATTTGACATAAGACACAAATATACAATAAACTGCAACACAATGTGTAAGATTAATCCGCAGTTTCCAAACATTGCAGAGTCTTGTTTCCGCTAATCAGTAGTTTTCAAAAGGGCCAAGAAATGGTCATCTATTATATATCAGAAGAGAATAACCTGCCCTTTAACCTGAGTGCATTACCTTTTTTCTACTAGTTGGGTTCCTGCAGGGCTCAAATTGTACTCGTTTTTTTCACCGTATGGGTCCAAGTGCTTCTTCAGCCACTGAATGTGCTGACCCAGTAGTTTGGAATATGTTTGTGGACATGCACGTCTACATGCAAACACAGAGGGGAAGAATATAGCTTTACCTCTTCACCTTTAATCTGCATGGAGAAATTGATTCTATTTGAGGAGTAGACACAGTATCACAGAAACAGTTAAGTTCAGCATGAAATCAACAGGAAAATCTGTAACACTTCACCACAAGCTACACAAAATCAGGCTTAATTATCAGCGAACGACTGAGGAACGAATTAGGGACTAATGCAATGCTAACCGGTACGTAATAGTGAAAACACAGCACAGGCTTATTAGAGGAAAACTTGCTACTTAAGAGGGAGGAATGATTCAGGGACTGGTGGATAGTTAAACACTTACTGGTAAACACACAGCCAAGTATTTTAGGTTTTAGTACTTGTTGAGCACAGAAATTACTTCAGTTCTTGATTTGTTCTTCTGTGATTTCCCTGATAACTACAGTAACCATTGTTTCCCTATTAATCCTGGTCTGTGTTCACCAGTAAGTACTGTTTAACTATCATTAGTCCCTGTGTTGTTCCTCTTTAGTTTACCAGTAGTCCCTTTATAAGCCTGGACATTTATTCACCAGTTAGTACTGGTTAATTATCCATTTGTTTCTTATTTTTTCTCTATGTTCACTTGATAAATGATCAGTAGTCCCCTGATGAGGCTTGGCTTAGTGCTAACCAGTAAGTACCGGTTAACCATTCATTAGTCCCTAATTCCTGGTTCCCTGGTAACGATTTTCTGTACTTACTGTAAAGTGAAACCAGAAAACATTGATGGCTATTTTTCTTGATCTATTGTTGTATTGTATCTACATCTTGTTTCAGATACAGTGACTTTTGGATTCCAGATACACCACAATAGTGAACTAAACACTTGAAGGGTTTATTGTTAGCTTTATTCAGGAAAACAAATAACTGATTTAAAATCAATATTGGTGTCTTTTCATAGGTTTTGTTAATGAATTTTGTATAAACTGTGCAGAATTAAACTAATGCATTGCTGCAGTCTTCCCTGTCTGTGTGCTGTGCCTGATATCTGAGATATGTGAGATATTAGCACAACAGCTTGAAAACCTGTGCTGACAGTTTACAATCACACAGAGTCTACTTTTTGTTTGTGAACGCTCAGACTCTGCAACACCCTGCTGCAAATTTGAGGACAAACTCGATTGTTTTAAATATGCACTTGGATAATGAAAAATGTGGAATAACAAACACAGTGACTTTGTATATATATTAGATACAAAGCGGACATCTGTTATGGGGACTGGCTCCTTTTTTGTGGGAAATTTATGATTTTTTTTACTGGCAGTCACTTTATAATAAGGTTTGCCTGGAAAGCAGGTAAAACATTACTTTCAATTGATTTATTAGTTATTTTGCATAACTTTAGGGTAGGTGGACATATCTGTATTTTGTCAAAATATCACATGAAAACTTATTTTCAAGGTCATTTAAACCAGATGGGTTAAAAACTGGTGTGCATGATAAAATCAAGTAATGTGGGCTATTAGAGCTAGAACAACCAGCGTTCAAAGGTTTACAGCATGTCACATCCTTGGCTAGTTTTGTTAAAACAAGCATGATTAAAAGCCCATTTTCATTTGGAGTCATGTTCAGTGAGAGTGAATGTTTCATAACTGATGCCCTAATTTCTTTGTTTGCATTATGCTGTTGTACTGTAGTTTCCTCCATTTGTCCTACTAAATGAGAGTCCTGTAAATCAGCTGTCTGTGGCAACTGTGAGTATGCAATGTTATTTGAAATGCCATTGAATAATTGATTTCCAGACTGTGACTCTGACTCTCTTGTTCTCATGATTTGTGGAGGAGTGATGTGAAAACAGAATTCTACCCTACAGATGTTACATGTGTGAGATGTACACATTGCTCTCTGATTTCTCAAGTACACACAGACAGAGTAAAGGCATGTGTCACAGCATTTTCTCTCTGGTAGCTGTTATTGTCATTGACTTTTTCTCCAAGCAGAGGGACATATTTACATTTTTCTGATTTCCTGTGTAGCCCACAGACTCTGCTTAAAAGCATCAGCATCAGATTTCACTCATGCGCCGTGGTAACAGGATAATTTTCATCAGCCGAATCATTTGGTCTAATTCGCCGTCAATCGACATGCCTCACTCCATCACATGTCATTGATTCGTTTCAGTTTGATCAATATTAATTCACTTATGGATCCAAATTTGCATCTGTCAAGTTTTAAGTGTCCCACTGAATAATAAATGAATCTGTGAGTGTGTGCGTCTGAGGCAAATGCTGCTTTTATTGTTTAACTGCTTGTTGATTTTCTGTTTTACCACATTGGCAAAGTGTTGCCATGGAAATAGGACCCCCGATCACTCTAGGTCTATTTGGGATATCAATGAAAGGATGTTTTGTGACAACAGAGTCAATTCTCCTGTGTTTAAGTTTGTTTGAACTGTAGATGTCTGTGTGGGAAATTAAAAAAAAGATAAAAATGTTCTTTTTTTCACTCCTTTTTTTATATTTAAGCGAGAAACTCTGACAGCCTGACAGAAACCTCTAACATCAGGTAAAGGATTTGTAAGGTCTGGTCTAACCTCAAGCATGCTGTTCATTTAGGCTTAAAGCTTGAACATATGAGCAAATGAGGGATTATGGTACATCCAAATTAAGAGGGTGGGACCTCTAAAGTCTGCATTTCAAGACCAAATGTGTTAGGGGAAAAAAAGGGCTTAATCTGCAGCACACATCTGTTATGCAGTTATCTCTTTCCCATAATCCACTGCAGGCAGTCAATTTTTAAAGTGGTACAATCAAGTGATCACTAACTATGTTGTCACATCTGTGTCATATGGTCATCACTCTCTGCTACACACAAGAGATAACCTTAATCAATGAAACAGGAAATCACTGCTTCAGTGATACATTGTAGTATGTTTCTTTGAAAAGAAAGTTTGACATGATATTCATTAAAGTACTTTGATACGGAAAACACCATAAGATTTAACAAAGCTATGGCCAGTGTCACAAAAGAGCTAAAAGATTCAGATGTTGCCAGTTTAATCCAGATCAAGTTATCAAAATTAGTCAAATAATGAAAAAGAAAAAAATTTCAAAGCACAGGAATCACAACTGTCAGTGTGGCATTATTTATTATTAATCAACAAGTGGAATTGTGACAGGAAATTATTTCTAATCATGTGGCCTTGGGGAGGCCCATGGACTCCCCTGCAGATAATAGATATGTGAGGAAGACTTGGTGTATCCATGTGAGAGGTGAAGAACATAGCTTTGGACAGGAAATTCAGGGAATCCCTGCTCAGGCTGTTACACCTGTGAGCCGGTGCCAGCTAACTGAGCGGAGGGAAGGATGACTGGATTCCCTTCCCCAGAGACATTGATGCTCTCAAAGTGTGCAGCTGATTTCAAGCAGCCCATTTGCCCAAGTGGACACCATTTTTCTGCCAGGACATCTGGCTTTCACCCTAATGTGATCACATGACACTTTGTGTAGACTTGAGAGTTCAAGATTTTGAAAATATGGTCTTTTTATTGAAATTACATGGGCAGTATTTACATAAATAACTTTTTAGGCTTTTTTTGATCACTCAAAGCCCTTTAACATCAGAAGATACATTCACTTCCACTCATTCACACACATTCCTGTAAAACTATTTTAACTTCTAGCAGCAGGCAAGTGATTAAAGGTGCAGCATGTAACAAAAATTAAAGGTCAGTAACAGAAATATTTAATATAACATTACAAACAGTGTTTCTATTGGTATCTAATCACTTTACTAAAATAGTCTGTAGTGTTTTTTATTCTCTTGATAAATGAACTTTCATCCTCTTCACATGGGTACAAATGACAGCTGCCATTGTTGTACCACTACCTTTACTAAGGTGTTACTGAATGGACAAACAACTCTGTGTGTGACTGTATGAACTGAGTACCCTCTAAGCTCCTAAACTGCAGTAATGGCTCTGTTTGAACGGTGTTAGAGCACCATTTGGGATAAGTAACATCTAAAATGACAAGTAAAAGAAGAAAGTTAACGCAAAACACTGTTTTGAGGTAGTTATCTGTAATGCAGACTTTGTTGCAACTGAGGCCACTGGAGCCACTTGCAGATGCTTGTCTGGAAAGTTTTTTACACTGAAACCACCAATTTTCCATCTATAGAACCAAAGTAAGTTATGAAGACTCAGCCCTTGTTCATAAGCAAAGCATGATCAAGCTGTGGTTTGGGACCTATAATATGGTTCCCGGTGAAAACCAGAAAGCCTTCAGATCCCAGCAGCAATCATAATATTGTTTTTTTTAATCAGAGGCTTGTGAATAACTGGTCATATGAAGAAACGTTTACTGTTGATAACTTCTGCTGAATTTCACCAGACACATGATATATCAATAGACTGGAGAGAGCCACTGTTGTTGCAGGTGAGATATTCTGGTTCACTACAACTGGTTCTATGGCTCTGAACAGAATTGGACTGTGAATAGGAGCTAAGCTCATCTGTCGGACAAAAAGCAGCTGGAGAGTGTGCAGCCATTTCAGTTTGGCATTTGGAAAAAGAACTGAATACTTTGAACATTCAGCCTCATGTCCTCAATATACACAAGTG